>JAPDNY010000006.1:25985120-26220436 GCA_029375565.1 Gekko gecko | reverse complement strand
TTTATAGCTCGCCTCCCACTGTCCCAGAGGCAGCCCCTGCAGTGAGAACAATTGTGGAGTCACCACAGTAGAAGGCCCAAGTTGGACGGTGCCCCGGAGGGACAAACTCACTCCCGCCCACCCTTGTGGGTTTGTTTATGGTAGCTTCTGGACTCGGACAAGGACTTCCCTGGAGATACCCTAACCCAGCCCTTCCAAATGGCCTCCTGCCGCCAATGTTGTGGTTGTTTTCTTGATAATGTAAGCCTCTCCTGCAGTGTGTGGAGTGCTTTAGCATCCTTCCGCAGTCTTAAGCCTGTGAGGTGGCCAGTCGTCTGTTTCATCGTACAAATGGGGGGAAGCAGTCTAAGTGGTTCTTGTGGATCCAGGGAGGAATAAAAAATTAGGGGTCTTCCCAAATGCTCTCGGCTGGATCATTGGCTTGCAGGGTCTGCGTCACTATTTCATTTAACTGCAGGACAAGCGAGTCTTCCTCAGCAAGCGGTTCATTGCATACCAAATGCCCACTCGTTGCACA
Organism: Gekko gecko; assembly: GCA_029375565.1. Lineage (NCBI taxonomy): Eukaryota > Metazoa > Chordata > Lepidosauria > Squamata > Gekkonidae > Gekko > Gekko gecko. The sequence continues at coordinate 26,219,919 of JAPDNY010000006.1, read as the reverse complement.
TTTGACTGCACACAATCCGGGATGTTTGCCCGTCTCCGAAATCCGTAATATAGGGTTACTGAGAACATGCATGCACAGGCACCCCGAGCTAGTGCAGCCATAGAAGTTTGGAGTACTGGCTGGAGAGGGACTGACAGTTACAGAGGAGGAGGCGCCGCATTGCAACTCTTAACCCCAGCCTGCCAAGAGGGAGCTCAAGGAGGCTAGTCTGAAGGAAATGCAGAAATGTCAGTTTCTCCAGAGGCTGCTAGATTTTGGCTGCAGCTGAGTGCCCAGACCAAAGGAGAGCTTTGGTGGAGTTCGGCTTCAGGACGCTCTGTTGCAGCTCCCCTGAGTGTGTTGTTCCCCCTTATCAGTCAGCCTTTTGTTTAAGGGTAGGACAGCAGCATCTTTTCTCTCCTTCACATGACACGCGAGCTGGGAACTCTCCTTAAATTAGAACATGGAAGGCTGTCCCGGAAATGGCAACATGTAGTAAGAACGTTCCCAGAAGTGATGGGATGAGTTAGTGGCTTGGGAGCTTGTAAGAGGGAATCGATGCAAAAGAGTATGTGTGTGTGTTCATTTCTTTTTATCGCCTTTATTTCCATGAAAGGAGCAAAGATCTCTGCCTTCCTAGGAAGGCCAGGCAGCTGCAAGGGGCACACGGGCAGTGCCCTGTATTTGGTATTTGACCCAGCTCTCAGCCATAATGCTGGGTCCAGGGTTCGAGTTCTCTGTTCTCAAAGGCCTGTCCTGCAAATGTACCTCCAGCCCCCTTCTGCGTGGCTCAGTTCCTTCCCCTGACTTCTTTCCTTGAGCTTTGGGTTTTCAGAGATGGAGGGATCCTGCTGTTATTTTTCCATGTCGAGGGAACTTGTCTTGGCTCCTAGCGGGAGTTGAATAACATTTCATAAACATTCCTTTTATTAAGGAAGGCGTTGTTCACTTGGAGCCAAAGTTCCTTTGTGCCCTGATTTTTATTGGGGGGGAAGGGGGGCAGAGTGTTATCCCATGATTAGCTGTTCCCTGTAGACAGCCATGTTCTGTGCAACTCGATCGTGGTGGAAACAAACAGAGACATTCTTGGAAGGCTGCTTTTGGAAACAATGTGCAAAGCTGCCTTGAGAAAAAGCGAGGGCACAAGCCAGGGGGGAAGGTCATTGCACTCGGTCTCCTGCAGGACTTTGGCGGTGGGCCTTTCCTCGGGGGAAATCTCTCGATTTACCCAGCCCTGGGGCACAGGGAAGGGCCAGGCAAGTAATCAGCAAGCTTGAGAAGTCAGAAATGAGCACCTGCGGGCCTCAGTTTGAGTTTCAGCTGTCAGGTATGCCAGCAGACGCCAGGGTAAGGCTGAGAGCTGAAGGGTGTGGTCACTGCCATGCTGATCTTTTAGCCCTACCAAGCACATCTGAAGGCTGTGGCCCTCAAAGCTCTGTTCTATTTTCCTTCATGCCGCCCGGTGCCTCCAGTTGTCTTCCTGTTGTCCTCCAGTCCTTTTGCTACACCGCCTGTTCACAGCCGTCCAGCACCCAGCCAGGCTTGCTTTCCCCCCCTCGCTGCCGCCGTGGTGCTCGTCAAGGAACAATGAGTGAGGGAACAAAGGGGGTGTTTGTTCTGTTCACCTAAAGTGGAGGCTGCAGAGGGAGAAGGGGCTCCAGCGGCTGCTGAGCTGCTGGACTTGGGTGGGTGCAGGGGAGGGAGGAGGGCAGGTGGGCTCCCTTCCCCATCCTCTGCAGGTCACATGATGCAGCTGGGTCACATGGCTGGTGCAGGCACAGTGAGGCTACTGCCGCCCAGCCCAGTCAGCCGGCTACTGGCTCACTGCTGGGGCAGGGCTGGGGTTAATTATTTAAAAATAATTTAGCCTCATAGAAACTTGTGGGGCGTGGCTGTAAATTAAGGGGGCGTGGCCCCGAAATGCCCCGCCATGGCTATGGGCTTGGCTGTACTAGAAAAACACAGTTCCCACACCACACTTGGACAACTAAGAAACCTCCATCTTGGGAGGGAGGTGCCACATGGGCAATATTTTCTCAGATGATACCCTTGCCCAGTGCATCAACTACCATTAACTACACCCCTCCCAATACACACAACCTTTTTTTAGATGTTTCCACTGCAGTCAGCAGAGCGTAAGAACAATGCCCCCTGCCCCAAATTAAAACTTCGTAAATCACAAACAAGTTAAAATAATTTTGAAGTAAGGAAATTATTTCCCTCTTTCGAAAACCCGAACAAGAAAGTAATTTCTTTGTGGGTTGGGGAGGGGTGCTTGGGGAGGTATTTTTGGTACCTAGATCAATTTGTCTGCTTTTATGTAGGCTGGGGGGGGGTGAAAGTATCCAACAGCCAGGCTGTCAGAATGAAAGACAGCTTTTGTCTCTGTTCTTCTTGAGAATAAATTAAAGACCATTAATGTAGAACATTGGTGGATTTGAGTTTTTGTTGTTCATCTGCTTCAAGTATTCTGTTGAATCCAGTTCTGCAACAGCTTATTTAATAATGTTCTGCAATGCCTGCTGTTGCGTCCAAACTCTGTCATCAGCATCAGGAGAGGTTAAGCAGAGGACGAGGGGAAGGCGTGGATTTGAGGAACCTTGGATTTCACTGGGATGACAACCCTCCCAAGTCATTCCCCCCTCAAGTAACAGCGCCCCCCACATCCATTCTCCACTAGCTACAGAAACAGGAATGTTGAATATACACCAGGTAGGCCAGAAAGGACTAGAGGAGGGGCTTGAGATTCCAAAACAAAGGCGTTAAGAGAGGGTGGTGGCCAGAAAGGAGGCGGCTGTGGGGGACGGGAAGTAGAGGAACCTGGCAGTCTCTGAGCATAGGTGTGAAGGAAGGATGGGGCGAGAGGAAAGGAAGGAGCCTGAGGAAAGCTGGCTGAGGCAAGGTGCAAAGAAGCAGTCCTGGGGAAGAACAGCAGTGAGTAGTGGGAGGTGAGGAAAGGTGGCATGTGCAAAGCTGGTGCTGAGGGGAAAGCAGACAGAGTGGTGCCATCTGTACACAGGCAAGAGTGCCACATCCAACCACACGTATTCTGCTCCTGATTCATACGTACACGCACCCCTTTTGTGAAGGGCATTCCGCCAGGGCAGAGTACCAGCCAACTGGACTGGGTACCTCAAGAAATGGCCCTCTCATTCTGAGGGGGAAGGCACTGGTCACACACTGTGCTTTCCAGGCACTGGGAATGCGTTCTCACACAACAGCTCCTTCCACAGAGGCAGGAGGCCTAACTGCTTTTGACAGGGGGAGCAGCTCAGTTTAAACTAGATGCCTGTATGGATGTAGAAGTCCCACACTGCATTTTTTTTTTTTGCCTCAGCCAGCGCCCTGTTTAAAGCAGGCCAGAGTTAGGCCTGAAAGGACACACTTTCCCCCTCATTCCCAAAGAAAACAAAAAAGGATGTGCTTCCCTTACTCCTAAATCAATGTTTTTGAGTTGTTTAGGAAAACGCTTTAATAGTTATGGGACTTTAATCAATAAACGAATGGCTGCCTCTGCCCGTAAGGTGACATTCAATCAAGAGTGGAAGAAGACGTTTTATACCCCACTCTTCATTACCCGAAGGAATCTCGGAGCAGCTTACAATCTCCTTCCCTTCCTCTCCCCACAACAGGCACCTGTGAGGTAAGTGGGGCTGAGAGAGTTCTGAGAGAACTGCTCTTGAGAGCACAGCTCTGAGAGAACCATGACTGATCCAAGGTCGCCCAGCTGGCTGCATGTGGAGGAGTGGGGAATCAAACCCGATTCTCCAAAGTACAGTCCATCGCTCTTAGACTCTCTTTGGACTCTCAAACAGTACACCACACTGGAGCATTTTAGGTCCAGTTGACTTCAGTTAGATTTCTATACAACGCTTAACTTTCCCCACCAAAACCAGTTGCCATCATCTTGCTTAACTGGCTGGATCATACTGTTTCATGTAGTTTTAGCTGGGGATTTTGACTATCGCACCAGCACTAAGTGTGTTTGTAGCAATGGTAATGTAGTGAGTTGCCCTCATTCGGGGTGCCGCCATGAGAGGGAAATCTTAACCTGGGATTGCAAATGGTTTACGGGCAAAGATCAGGCTACTTTTTTAAGCTTATGACCCTCCAGGCAGTGCTGTTTAAGTAATGGTAATTTAATTCTCAGTGCTCAGGGCTGGTGCGAGCACCCCTGTGGATCATCTTGGAAACCAGTAGTCATTACTGTCAGTTGGAACACTGCCCTGGAAATCCAACATAGCTATATGAAACTTCAAAAGAGGCAAAAAATGAAAGTGAATTGCACAAAGAAAGGTAAAAGGTTGGGGGTTATACAAACCACTTTTAAAGACAGATAAAAACCTTTCCAGAACCTGGGGCAAGATACAACCATTGCAAAAGAGTACCACCATGGTTAGATGTCAAAGTCACTATGGCTATAGAAGGCAAGAAGATTTCTTTAGATGTGGCTGCCAGGTCTTCCTTGTTCAAACACAAGAAATCTGCCACCCTGGTGCAGTAAGATGTGTAAATGGGGTACTAAATGAGGAGATAAAAAGTTAATGCAAATTTTTTTGCAGCTCTTTTTGCTGTCAAAAATGATACAGCTTCCCCCAACCTCAGCCATCGTTTTCAGGAAGTGCATCTAAAAAATAATGTTAAATTGGTGTGTCAGTAAGAAGATGACAAATAAACAATGTTAAATATACATTAAAAAAATCATTGGGGTTGGAGGGACTTGAAGAGTCCTAAAAGAACTGAAAGCAGAAACAACTGGTTTAAGTAGGTATCTCCGAAATCAGCATCTGTAAGAGAGAATTGGAAGCTAAACGGTATATTGCAATTTCTTTAAAAAGGATCCATGGCAGAACAAAAATATTCCAAAAGGAATCTGTAGGACATTAAGCAATACATATATAAGTACAAATTATATATCTGGGGTTACCAAAAAAAAAACCCTTTCAGATATGCTTTTATTTCATACAATGATGGTTGCTAGAATAGTACAAGAGGCGGGCCCCACAATACTCGCGATCCTTCTCCCCTCCCTCTCCAGCAGCAGTGGTGAGGCCGCCCCGCCAAGCTTTCTCCCTTCCCCCTCCCTCCCCAGTGGCAGTGAGGCTGGCCTGCCAAGCTTCCCTCCCCAGTAGCAGCGGCGAGGCTGGCCCGCCAAGCCTTCTCCTACCCCCCCTCATCCCGTGGCGGTGAAGCCTTCTCAGAGCGTTCCCTGTGCATGCGCAGGGAATGCTCCTTTACTTTTGGGGGGATTTAAGTATCCTCCCTATAGTTGTTTACAGTTTTTAGATTTTTCTGCACATCTGGGGATTGCCCCAAATGTGCAGCAAAATCTCCCTGCCCCCCAGGTGCCCCCGATGTGCGGATTTAGATATCCGCACTTGCGGGGCGCCTTGGCTATTAGATAGATAGATATGCAAATACGGGGAGAAAACCCAAAACAATTCTCAAGGGAGTGGTACATCAAACCGGGAACTGGCCATAATGAACAGTACAACTTCTTGCTTACAAATTAAAGAGGACAACAGAAGAGAGAATTAGAAAGATGACTGACTGATACTGAGGTGTAAGCGAACCCTTTCTCTTGTTAGCAGAGTAAAAGTAAACTGATAACGGGCCAGTATGGAGTAGCAGTAAGGAAGTGGCCGAAGGGGTCCATCCCATCTTGTGCTTCAAGCCCTGTAAGTCAGTACCAGTTAGGAATGGAAGTTACTTCTACTCCTGCTTATCAGAAAGTGCTTTATGCTGTAATTTTTTTCCAGTTGACTGTGTTTAAGTGGAACATTTAGTACTCATTGTATTCCAATTAACTCTAACTTTTGTCCCTGCCTTTGTAAATGTTTCTCTTTTCTCATTTTTTAAAGAGAAAAAATTCACAAGTCTGTCAAAGGGAAGCTACATTGTGAGATGGATCCTTAAATCCATTTATTTTGTATATTATTTTTATCCCACATTCCCTACAAGAAATTCAGGGCAGTGTACATCATTCTTCCCAGCCCTGTGGGGTAGGCTGAAGGGAGAGTGACTGGCCCAAGGCCACCTAACAAACTTCCGTGGCAGAGTGGCTCTCCAAGACCCTAATAACTACTAAGAGTCTAGCACCCCATGCATTATACTCTGCTGGCTCATGTAACACATTACATTTTCATTATGGGAAGAAGCTTTTGAGAGTTTTTGGTGAAGCACCACCACGTAGGGTTGCCAGTATCCAGGGTGGGGCCTGGAGATCTCCCATAATTAGAACTTATCCCCAGGTGAGAGATCAGTTCCCCTGGAGAAAATGGCTGCTTTGGAGGGTGGACTCTATGGCATTATTATCCACTGAGGACTTGCCCCTCCCTAAACCACACCCTCCACAGGCTCCACCCACAAAATTTCCAGGTATTTCCCAACTCAGAGCTGGCAATTTTTACTGTCATAGGATATAGAGCTGTCGAACGAAATATTTTCAGCTGGCAGAAACGCTGCATTACTCGTTCTTGGGAACCGACGTCTGAGAGTGCATCAGAGAGTTTGTCCTGCTTCCTTCATTCCACAGGCGGAATTATGTTTTATTAGCTGTGGCATAAGCCCTCTGGTTAGGGGAACAGTGATTTGGGTCAGGACCCCTAAAGCTACAGAGAACATGGGCTATTTCCCTCCATCGGCAGCACAGTTAGGCTGATCCAGCAATAACACACAATGGCCGAAATAACTGTGAGCAAAGACTTAACAATTAGTAAAGAGAGTCCAGTTTAACAGAGTTTCAACAATTGATATTTTATTATAAAAATGGTAATGTTTTTTTAAGGGTCTCACCTCCAAAGGGCAAGTCTCCCGTTAACAATAACAAGGCAACAAAATGGGTCGTCTTCGGATGGGAGTTTGCACTTGGCAAAAAAAATTTTTTTCCATGGTCTCACGGGAGGCTGCATATTCAGTATAAAAAAAGAAGTAGGGGGTTATGCTCACAATAAAAAGGGTTGACTTTGGCCTGTGGACTGATCTACAATCCACTTCACTTTCAAAAAAGAAACAAAAATCATTTACTCTTTGATTTGTACAATAAAAAAATATTTTTTTTAGAAAAAAGGTGCTAGGGGCCCATGGGAATCACCCACGCCGTGTCCTCAGTAAGCAAAGATGACATCATAGGTCACCTGGTGGCCATTGTCCCAAGCGTAAAGGAGGCGATCCTTGGGATTGTAGTCTATCTGTGTGGTGTAGGAGTATTCGTTCTCAAACAGCAAGCGGGGGATGATCTGCGTGTTGGTGTGCGTGTCAAACGCGTAGGAGATGTTGGCGTTCTTCTTGTTGTAACTATCAATGGCATAGAGGACGCCACAGATGACAAAGGAGTTGCCATAGAAGTTCTTCCGCAGGCCTGTCCTCCAGGTGGTCTCCTTCCGAGTGCTCAGGTCGACAGCGTTGAGCCGGCTGAGGACAATCACCTCCTGGCTGAAGCCTTCGTAGTTGATGGCTGGGTAAATGATCCACAGGCCGTTCTCATCCACAGCAAAGTCCACATCGGAATGCCCACGCCACCGCCACGGCGTCTCCTCCTCGTAGGCTACGTCGTCCAACATGGCCCAGGCTGCCACGTAACGCTGTTTCAGGTCGTATTTGATGAGGTTGCGAGTGAAGGCCCGGTTGTAATACAGGGAGCCGTTGTACACTGCGTGACCTGTCCCCATCCAACTGTAGGGCAGCTTATAAGAGTTGCTCCACCGGCCTGCGGACCACAGATAGCAGAATCAATTAATGCATGCATTCAATCTTAAACTTACTTGCTCTCCTGTTAGCTGTCTGCTTAGGAGGTTAAATCTGGGGTGCTCTTTGAGAAAGCCTGAAATTAATACACTCCCCAAATTTCTCCTCTATGACTTTAAAGGTTTAATGTGCAATATTCAAATATTTCACAAATACCTTCCCCCCCAATATCTGCTATGTACTTGATTTCAGTATTTGACATCACAGCTGATATTAACCATAACTGACAAGTTAGATTCACTTGTTCTGGCACGTGGATCCTTTGTCCAACTGGCCAGTGAACCATCAGCGGAAATTCTTGACCCAGAGCTGCGGGACAGGCATGGAGGAACAGCAGTGCAGTTGCGTGGGCTGCAGTGGCAAGGGAGAAGGGAGCACCATCACCCTTTCTGCCACTTAGCTCAGCAGAACTGCACTGACAGAAGAGAGAGGAGGAAACGTGGCCTCCTTCCACCTCCCCTCTGGTGCCCAATGACCCACGTGGATATGGCAGCTGCAGGAATCAACTTCCCCAGGATCAGAAGGGACTACTCCAGGGAAGGGTGCAAGCAGATCGCCGGATCCAACCCAACGGCATTTAATATTTGACACTGGGCAGTTTATGTGGTTACATATCTGATCTGTACTCAAATCAAGACCATCAAGAGATGCAAAGATGGCTAAATTACTGGAAGGCCAACCACGTTAGTTTAGAGTACAAGATCTGGAGCCCAGTAGCCCCTTTGAGACTTAACAAATCCAAGCTCATGCTGGACTGCATTTTGATCGTCATCAAGGACCACTGGATTCCTATTAAATATGGCTAAAACACCAAATGATTTAGGTAAAGTTTGTTGTTTGAAATCTGCATTTGAAATTTGAATTTTGGCAGATTTCCAGGATTTGTGAATATTTGTCTTAGCTACAGAAAGGTATTCAGGACACGCACAGGCAACCTGAACTGCCTTATCCCTCTCGGACCATCCTTGGTCCTCTCAACCCCCTCCCCCATCTCCACTTCAGTAGCTTCCCCTCCGAAGCCCGTTTCAGTACCAGGCACCCACTGCATAACCCTCTCCTCCTCTGACTCCCTTCTGGTCCCCACTGGACTCCTCCACATCCCACCTTCCTCCGCTCTAGACCCACCCGGCCCCTCCAGGTTCTCCCCCATTGGGAAGTTGAGCAGCAGAGCAATTCAGCCCACAGTAGACACCCCACCTTGTTTGAAGCTGTCCAAACTCCGGAACTCCACCAGGGTGTTCCCGTAGTAATAGTTGGTGACGTAGATCCGCTCGTCCTTGGCAAGCGGATCCTTCATCCAAGCGCCTTCGTTCCGCCCATAGGTGTTCTGGATCGTGGGCCGGGAGATGGTGGACAAAGTATCCTTGCACTGGCCTGATGGGGAAGGACAGCAGTAAAGAATAACCCTGCTTGGCGTGGTACAGAATACATGTCAAGTGTTCAACACGCTTCATACAGACACTAGACCAGGCGTCCCTGCAACAGCCTTGCAAAAAGGCCAGCATTATCATCTTGTCTCTTGAGAGGGAAATGGGCTTGTCAATGCTGGATGCAGCCCCAGAGCAGTGATGGGAAAGTACAGTTAGCAATGGAAACTTTGTACGCTTAACTTCTCCCCTGCGGTTGCTATTTCCCCTGGGTGGCTCTCAGTCGACAAGCCTCATAGCCTGGATGAGCCTGATCTCATCAGAGCCTGGAAGCCAAGCAGGGACAGCCACGCTTAGTAGATGGATGGGAGGCCACCAAAGGAAGACTGGGATCACTACGCAGAGGAGGCAATGGCAAAGCTCATGTCTTGCCTTGAAAACTCCAGGAGGTGGAACTTCATGGGGTCACCATGAGTCAACAGAGACTTGATGGCACACCTTACCTTTAGCCCTTAATAAGACCAACAAACTCATCCAAGGTAAGTGCTGAAACTTGTTATTTCAACAGGGGAAAGCAGGTTTCCTGTTCGGTGCTTCCCTCTGCTCCACAGCACCAAGGGGAGGTAAGAATGGCTGTGGGCCTTCAAGGTGACTTTGGAGGTACAGTTCCCAAGTTCATGCCGCACAAATAGGGTTGAATCCAAACTAATGTTTCTGCAGGCACGAGGAGAGCCATTCAGGCGTATGATCTGCTCACCCCCCCCCCCACACACACACTCACTCAACAGACAAAAATTCCCTCCTCGAAAAACAGAATTTCAGGGGCATTTCGGACTGCTATGGAAGTCGGGTAAATTGCATTCCGTGAATGGATATTCCCACACCCCTTGAAATGTGTCATCTGAACCCAAACCTACAGAATACTCCTACCCCAAGCCAGAGTGCCAAGTATTTGCCGGCTGCTGCTATCCAGGCTCATGTGGTCTCCACTATTCTCCCCCCCACCAGCAGCATTCAAAATGGCTTGGATGTGCTCTGCTGCAGCCACAGACAGACAGACAGTGAATGAACCAGGACCGCTCCACCCAGTCAACTGCCTTCTTTAGTCCTCCACTTAGAAATCCAGAATCTCACTTGCCATTTATAGCCTTTAAAACCTTCACCTGAAAACTTCAGTATTCCACATGTGAAATAAAACATTCTATTCATTACCAATCCAGGCCCGTAGCTACAGTGGGGGTCCCTGGCTCCTTACTTCTTCCCAAGGCCCCATGACTTTTGGGGTGAAGCGGGGGGAGGCCGCACCCACCTGCATTCCAAGCCACAAATCTGTGGCTTGGATTGCAGGTGCGCGGCCCCTGCTTCTCCCCAAAGCTTTTAAAGGCTGAGGGAGCAGCGGGGCCACAGGTGAATTTCAATGCCCCCTTGATTTTTTACAAAGCCCCCCAAACTAAAAAAATCCTGGCTACGGGCCTGTACCAATCTATTCTGTGCTTCTCTCCAGGCTGGGCCCACAAGGCATGGGCCACCCTCACTCCACTTTGAGTAACTCTGCTGTCATGGGTCTGTTCATAAGCTGAAGTTGAAAAGGGAGGAAGGAGAAAATAAGCTCACCTATGCTGTTCCTGATATCTTCTTCATCGAAGACTTGTTTTGGGGTGGTGCTGGTAGTGGTAGGAGAAGTCACAGCTTTCGTTGTGGCTGTCGAACCAGGCCCGGCCATTGCCTGTGCTTGAAAACCGTCTGTGGCTGCCTTAATGGTGTACAGCCTCATGGTAGCTGCACTCTGGACTGTTATGGGAGCCTGCGTGGTTGCCGGAGCCGCCATCTTCATTGTCCACAAGACATCCTCATTTGAAGACCCGGTTACTGAGGTGACTTCAGCAGCCGCTGTGGTCTTCAGAGCCGTTGGTGGGTGATGGCTGGCAGGAGGGACAGCTGATGAGGTAGACACTGGGGTGGGTTCGACAGAGGGAGGTGCAACGGAAGAGGACAACGGCAGCATCTTTGCCGTGGTGGTGGCCGTGGGAGCTCCTCCTCCAGTGTACGTGGCGTGCGTAATGGGTTCCTTTGTGAGATCGATGCTCTGGAGCGTGAGGGGCCCTTCGACTGGGAACGGCTTCCTCGTGGGGATGTTCAGCAGGTCGTTGTGCTGCAAGAGCTGGTCTTCAATCAGCAAATCGATGGCGTTCTCGCCGCTGAAAAGTTCGTCCTCTGCCAAAGGCATACAGCAAGAAGAGGGAGTCACCCTTCTCTCCTCCATACAGTGTGGAAGGAAGCCACACCAGGAACACAGGGTGAAGCCATCGAAATGGGTATCCTCAGATAAATGATAGGAGACTGTATCCTTGCATTCTCCTGCCATGTCTGCCCTTCCCAGAACTGATCCAGTGAGCATCAAAGTGTTTTGCTTAATCTTGCTCCTACCTGGAATCCACTGCTCCCACCAACTACCTCACTCCTCATTTAAAATACCCTAGCTAGCCTGATCTCATCAGATCTTAGAAGCTAAGCAGGGCCGGCCTTGGCTAGTATTTGGAAGGGCGACCTCCAAGGAATACCAGGGGCATGACGCAGAGGCAGGCAATGGCAAACCATCTCTGAAATGTCTCTTGCCTTGAAAACAAGTCTAGCTCACCACCTAGTGCTGCATAACGCTAAAAGACCTAGAACTTCTGGCTGCCAGACAATCTTGGGATCTCCTAGCTATTCTACACACAATGCAATTCGATAATAATGATTAATTACCTTAGGTATAGTACATGATGGCACAGGCTAGCCTGACCTTGTCACAGCTTGGAAAAAGCAAGATCAGCCCTCATTGGTACATGGAAGGGAGACCACGAAGGAATACTAGGGCTGCTATGCAGAGGCAGGCAATGGCAACCCACCTCTGAACAACTCTTGCCTTGTATATCCTGTGGGGTTGCCATACATCAGCTGTGACCTGCTAGCATGTTCCACAACCACAGTGTGTGAGCTGCTTTCTCAGGCTCTAAATATCACACTCCATGTGAATATATAATCTACGGAGTTTCTGGGCCCAATCCAACAGAACTTGCACTTGTGACTAGAAAAAAGTAGCTGGAATGTCCCTGATCAGCTGCTTTATTGGCTGAGGGAAGGATGGAATCTGTGCCTCGTTGAAAACAGCAAGACTCGTTTACTGGGCTCCAGCCGCGACAGGGAAATTGAGAATTAGAGGAAAGCATGTATTTGCATGCCCGCTCTACATTGATATTCAAGCAGAAACTTTAAATCTGGATTCTGTGCAAAGGAATCCAGATGTTGAGATAGATTGCAATTGCAGAAATAAGTATACTGAACGGTGGATTTCAGACTAAATTGGAAGGATGTGCAGTTCAACACACCAGAGGGAGACGGAAGCATCTACTTAGCAGCGCCAGTGGTATCCTGACCCTAGGCTGCCTGAGGCCAAGAGCAAAAGCTCTGCTGAAAGCAGCAGGCAGAGCCAAGAACTGCAGCTGACTGCTACAGCAAGCTGGGCCTCACCTGCGGAACAAGGCAAACACAGCCCCACTCCTCGGTTGGGTTATCCCCTGACCTGGATGGCCCAGGTTAGCCCGATCTTGTCACACCTTGGAAGCTAAGCAGGGTCAGCCCTGGTTAGTATTTGGATGGGAGACCACCAAGGAAGTCCAGGGTCGATAGGCAGAGACAGGAAATGGCAAGCCACCTCTGAATGTCTCTTGCCTTGAAAACCTGACAGGGCTGCCGTAAGTCGGCTGCGACATGACGGCACTTTCCATCACCAGTGTGGGTTACTAACCAACAGAAGTCTGTTGATTCCCAAATCCCAGATACTGAATGGGATCAGGATTAATGTAGCTACTCATGACCTAAAGAAAGCATCCGGGCTTTATGCCGGTACCCAAACAGTGGCTTGGATCCTGCCAAAACTCTCCACGCTTTTACAACTGATCTCCAGCTGACAGAGATCAGCTCCTCTGGAGAAACTGGCTGCTTTGAAAGGTCGACTCTGTGGCCTTGGACCATGCTGAGGCCCCTCCCCTCTTCAAACCCTGCCCTCTCCCAGACCCGGATGAAAAGATTTCTGTCAGCACAGAACTTCTTTCTTGCCTCCCTGGTGTGGTCCAAAATGCCCCCCGCCCAAAATACTGCTCCTGGGAGACAGAGGATCCCTGAGAACAGAATGAAGGGGGAGACAGATGACTGCCATAGGAGAAGGAAATTGGTGAGATTTATGAAATACATGGTCAAAGCAATGATATTCCCAGTAGTACTGTATGGCTGTGAGAGTTGGACTATAAGGAAGGCTGAGCACCGAATAATAGATTCTTTTGAATTATGGTGCTGGAGAAGGCTCTTGAGAGTCCCTTGGGCTGCAAGGAGATCAAATCAGTCAATCCTAAAAGAAATCAACCCTGACTGTTCCCTGGAAGGCCAGATACTGAAGCTGAAACTCAAATACTTTGGCCACCAAATGAGAAGGGAGCACTCACTGGAGAAGACCATGATGCTGGGAAAGACTGAAGGTCAAAGAAGAAGGGGATGGCAAAGGATGAGATGGTTAGGCAGTGTTATCAATGCAACGAACATGAAATTAAGCAGACTCCAGAGCAGTGTTCCCTCTAAGCTGAGTTAGTGTGAGCTAGCTCACAGTTTTTTAGCCTCTGGCTCACACATTTTTGTCTTGGCTCAGGAAGGATGGCTTCAGAGTAAACTAATTTATGCAGCAGCCAAATGGCTCGCTCACAACTTTAATGCCAGTAGCTCACAAAGTAGAATTTTTGCTCACAAGACTCCACAGCTTAGAGGGAACATTGCTCCAGAGCGCGGCAGAAGACAGGAGGGCCTTGTGTGATGTGGTCCATGGGGTCACAAAGAGTCGGACTTGACTGTGCGACACAACAACAACAACATGAAATACATGCAAAGTATGATTTATGAACGATACGCAAAGCTGGCAGCTTTACAATCACCCTCATTCCGAAAGGGCAACTCACGTTCGTCAAGATCGTTTTCCAGCTCGTTGTCTTTGGCCTTATAATACGTGACCCCTCGAATGATGGTGGGCCGGGAGGGGGCCCTGCTTCTCACGTGGAGCTTCCTTGGCGAAGTGGACTTGGGCTTCGTTGCCTCTGGCACTTGGGGGGCATAGCGCAAGGACTCGTCAGAGCCAATGTGCTGAGAAACCACTTCATCGTGCAGGAAACCTTCTTCGTACTTTTCCTTTAAGAGAGCCAGAAGAGCATGTTACACTGTGGGCCGGAGGACGCTTATGCCAAAGAACGTAAGAATCACCCTGCTGTATCAGACTTTAGAATCCATCTAATCCCACTTCTGGTTTCCATCAGGGCCAACTGGGTACCGCTAGAAAGCTCACAAGGAGGACATGAAGAGTCAGTGCGGTGCAGTGGCTAGAGTTTCAGACTACTATCTGGGAGACCCAGGTTCAAATCCCCATTCCGCCATGGAAGTTCACTGGGTCACTGTGGGCCTGTCACCACACTCTCAGACCAATCCTCCTAACAGGGCTGTTACGAGGATAAAACGGAGGAGAGAAGAGTGATGTAAGCAGCTTTGGGTCCCCACTGGGGGGAAAGACAAGACATTAAAAAAGTAAATAAATGAAAAAGTGAGCAAATAAATAAATAGATAAAGGGTCCAGGGTCCAGCTATTCCCATTTCTTGTTTACTATAGGGCCAGTCACATGCCTCTCGAAAGACCACAAGTAGGGAATGAAGACAACAGCCGTCCTTGGCTGTATAACTGCCCAGAAGTACACCACTGCCTCTCAAAATTGAAGAGAAGAAGAGAAGAGATTGGATTTATGCCCTGCCCTTCATTACCCAAGGGAGTCTTAGAGCAGCTTACAAATCTCCTTTCCCTTCCCCTCCCCACAACAGACACCCTGTGAGGTAGGTGGGGCTGAGAGAGCTCTGACAGGAACTGCTCTTTTTTCAAGAACAGCTCTTATCAGAACTACTGCTTGCCCAAGGTCATCTAGCCAGGTGCAAGTGGAGGAGTGGGGAATCAAACCCGGTTCTCCCAGATTAGAGTCTGCGCACTTAACCACTACACCAAGCCGGCTCTCTTCAAGGAGGCTTCAACCTTATGACTTCAAGCAAAGAGCAACCTTATGACTGACCCGGGGTCACACCAGCAGCTGCATGTGGAGAAGTGGGGAATCAAACCCGGTTCTCCCAGATTAGAGTCTGCGCTCGTAACCACTACACCAAACTGGCTCTCTTCAAGGAGGCTTCAAGCTTTCCTGTGTGTCGTGGCAGGATACAGGCCAGTATCTCTCTGGATCTCATGCCTGGGATTTGGATTTTATGTTTCTGACCTCATGTCTGAAATTCAGGCCACCGTGCCTTTGAAGAGCTTTCAGAACCTTAAAACGCTTGTTCCAAACATTACGGCAGAGGTCTTAACTGGGGCTCCCTGACATGAACATCTCTCTCCATTTACTGAAGACAGTCTTCTGGTGCATTTCCAAGCTCAGTTCAAAGTTCTGGTGTTAACTGATAAACCAAAGCAGATGCTCAGCCACAGAGCCACAGCCCCTCAATAAGCTGTCTTAAAACTCAGTCAAACCAGTATCGTTTCAGCCAAGGTCAGTATCATCTATCCTGACTCACAGTGGCTCTCCAGTGTCTCAGATCAAGGTCTTTCACATCCTCTACAACCTGGTCCATTTAACTGGAGATGAACCTGGGACATTCTGCATGCAAGGCAAATGCCCTAACAGCGAGCCATGGCCCTGCTTTTGTGTTGGGTGGCTTTTGCTTCTTGGACTGCTCCCACTGTTAACCCTCTCTGGAACACTGATGGTCTTTACTGAAATTTTTTACAGCCTTTAAAATTTTTTTGTTATTCTCTTACTCTTTTTGTAAAATAAGCACTGCACACCCCTCCCTTGATAGCATTCTGGGAACACAGTCCCAAGGTACACGTGAGTGTTTAAAGCTTATCATTTGCAGTGTCCCTCCCTAGGCTTTATGAGTGTCAACGAGGCCTTGTTCCAGGTGCCCTTGCTTTTTTAGGTCAGACTATCCTTTCCCAGGAACAGGGCCTTTGCTGTAGTGTCCCCTAGCTTACATAATCTGCTCACAGTCTCTTTCTGAAGACAAGCCAAAACGTCAGTCATGCTTTTGGAAGCTGATGTGCCAATTGCTTAATTAGGCTTCCCAAGAACTTACCGTAATTCGGCGGAGGACGGATATGTCTTGGCAGGACCATTCCGGGGGGGGACACGTGGTGCACACGTGGTGCACGATGCCGTCACCAGGAAGTGACGCCAGTGCGCATGGGGCTGAAACTCGATGGCACCATCGGGTTGCTGGAACCACTGCCAGATGCGTCGCCTGGCATCACTTCCTGGCGATGGCATTGTGCAGCGTGGGTGTTCCACGGAGGAATGTTCTGGCCGGGGACTGTGTCCCCCCTGCCGAATTACCATAAGTACTTGGCAACCCTAATTAGACTGTATGCTGCCACCATTAGATCAGGTGTTAGTTTCTGGTAGTTTGATGCCTGGGTTTCAGTTCTTAGGCTCATAAAGTCTGAAGTGTTGCTTTCTGATTTCTTACTGGAAACCACCTTGGGAGTATTTTTTTTTTTTACTTCAAAGGTATTATACAGCTACTGTAAATAAATACAGTGTAATACAACTATCGACCCTTACACCAGCTTTCTTCATCTGAACATTTTTATCACTGCTCTGGTTACAGGTAAGCACCCAGCTGTTGATATGAGGCCCTCATCCACAGCTGCTCTAATCAAGTAGCTGCTCTAATTAAGCACTGTAGCTTTGCATACTTTATAAGCATTCTTTATAACACCCTCCCACCTTCTGACTGGGATATGAGGACCTGGAAGATCTCCATTCCTACTATTTGTCTCACGAAGGGAACTTTGACTCTTGAAATCTAAAAAACTTGTTTGGGGTAGTGGTTAGGAGCACAGACTCTAATCCGGGAGAACTGGGTTTGATTCCCCACTCCTCCACATGCAGCTGCTGGTGTGACCTTGGGTCTCTCAGAGCTCTTCTCTCAAGAGCAGTTCTCTCAGAGCTCTCTCAGCCTCACCCACCTCACAGGCAATACTCCCTCTAAGCTGTGGAGTCTTGTGAGCAAAAATCCTAATTTGTGAGCTTACTGGCATTAAAGTTGTGAGTGAGCGATTTGGCTACTGCATCAATTAATTTGCTCTGGAGCCATCCCTTCCTGAGCTAAGACAAAAATGTGTGAGCCGGAGTCAAAAAACTGTGAGCTAGCTCACACTAACTCAGCTTAGAGGGAACACTGCTCACAGGGTGTCTGTTGTGGGGAGAGGAAGGGAAAGGAGATTGTAAGCCACTCTGGTCCTTTCCGCACTTGGATTTCATCCCTGGTTTTTTATCAGAATTCTACTCGAACCACAAAGGAGCTGCAGTGGCTCAGGTGGTTAAGACGCTGAACTGCATGCTGTGGAAGGTCAGTAGTTCAGCAGTTCAAAACCTAAGAGTGCCGCAAGACGGAGTGAGCTCCCGTCTCTAGTTCCAGCTCCTGCCAACCTAGCAGTTCAAAAGCAAGAAATTGCAAGTAGATAAATAGGTACCACTTTGGTGGGAAGGTAACAGCGTTCCGTGCGCCTTGGTGTTTAGTCATGCTGGCCACATGACCACGGAAATGTCTTCGGACAGTGCTGGCTCTTCGGCTTTGAAACGGAGATGAGCACCGCAACCCTAGAGTCAGATTCGACTGGCTTTCGAGCAAGGGAACCTTTACCTTTTTACCTTACTTGAACCACAGTACCTTGCATTTATCCCTGGTTATAACAGCATCCATTTATCCCGGGAGAAATGTGGGGCAAAACTGGGGTGACCTCAATGTAATGTGGAAACAAAAAATACCCTGAGATAACTACAGGGCTGAACTTGAGTGTAGTGTAGAATGTAAGTTCAGGGACAGGGCTGAACCAGGATTTAAGGTCTAGTGCGGAATCACCCTCTGAGACTCCAAGTGAAAGGTGGGGGGTATAAATCCAATCTCTTCTCTTCTTGTTGTTGGTCTCAAGGGTGCTAGTGGACTTGAATCTAGCTGTTCTGCTGCAGACCAACTACTCTCTGGGACTCAGGGTTGGATCCCAAGGACTGATTCCAATAGGGGGAACGCTTTCCTCCAGTGGACAGAACCTTCCCCAATGCAAGATGCTTTTCTGATAGCAGAGGTCGGATCCTTCCTCTAGAGGAAAGCGCCTCTGCTAGCAGAATGGGCTTGCAGGATCCAACGTTACTGATGGGTAATTCTCTGAACAGATATTCTGTTCCAGCCCTGGAAGAAAGCTATATTTTCCCTCTCCTAGCCCAAGCAGCCATCCCGAGGGACTCCTTAAGCAAGCTCCAAATTGCAGCTCACTCTTTCGAAATGACACAATCTCCCCACCAGGAAACCTCCATCTTGCGGCCTCTGAAGCCAGCTCTCTCTCCCAGTCGGCCCTCCTTCCCTTCCCTCTCCGCCCAGATGGATGATGCAGACGTCAGCAAGAAGGCCGACCAAGAGAGGCTGGTGGAACAGGCATCTGGAGCAGCTGAGTAAGAACGAAAATCTCTGGGGCGCTACCCTGACCTCAGGGCTCCTTCCTCTAGCCACCCAGGACAGAGTGAGACTTTGGGAGGAGAACACAGTTTTCAGGCTCACATTTCCCTCATGGGCTAATGCAGGGCTGGGGTGGATTTCCAAGTGACAATCTGTGGGGCAGGAGGAGTAACTTAACCTTCCCCTCCCCTTGCCAGTTCTCCACTGAAAATCCCTCCCTCCCCCTTTATTTCTCTGGCCAAGTTCTAAAACCAGTAATGAGTCTCTGAGGGAAAATAATGGAGACAGAGGGCGTAGAAAGAGTTAGGCCGCTCCCCATTCTCCCCACTGGTACTCTCTCTCCACCCCCCAGTGCCTCCTGCCCAAGTTCTCCATTATTTTGGCAAGCGAGGACCTGGATCCACACATTTACCACAAAAATTAAAAATAAAAAACATTTCATGCAACCCTCAGTGTTTTAGAAAGAGTCCATGACTGAAAAGGCAGACACGGCCAGTACTTTCTGCGGGGCTGACTCGCCATTTCAATCCAGTGTCTGGATTAGTCCCAGATGCTGGGTGACCCTGGCTATTGAAATCACAAAGAGAGCTAGCAAGCAAGTGAAATGATACCTTTCTATTGGATTGACATGTTACTCTTTGGGGCCATGGTTTTTTTTTAAAAAAAATCAGTTGGTCCACTGAAAGATATCTCATCAGCTTCTATGATGGACCTGATAGCAGGGTAGCTATCGATAGCCTCGGAGTCCAAAGTTTTCATTTGAAAAAAACAAAACATCAAGTTTCTAGCCCTCAGGGCTGCAGGGGCAAGAGGGACGGCACAGGAAACTGAATTCTTTCAGCGCAGGCCTCACCTCAGTGAGCGTATAGGCAGCCGCAGCATCCCTTTGCAACAAGCCCTGTATGTCAGCAAGGTCATTGGAGATGCCAAAGGATGAATTATCCTTAGCTTTGTGATTCAGCTCTTGCAGAACTTCATTGGCCTTCTGTGTTTTATGCTTCTGGTCCTGTTGCACGGGGGAAGAGGGAGGGGGAGGGGGGAGAAAAGAAACAGAATGTAATTTGTGCACAACACAACCAAGATTTTATCATTGGCGCTTGTGTGTCATAAGCAAAACATGTCAGAGGATCAATACCTGCAAAAGCCTGCTCCACCTTCCTTTGTAAAAAAAAAGGAAGAAGAAGAAGAACTGGAAAGAATCTGCTGCACTGGTCAGCTGCCCCATAAGAGAAGCAAGGAGAGGAAGGACTATTTTGTTCCCCATCACAAGCCAGACCTAGCCTATATTTATTTATTGTATTTATGAATCACCCAATCCCTGCCAGAGTAGGGCTCCGGGCAATGTACAAAAAACATAAAACAAAAACAAGATAAAGCCAGTTAAAACATTCATAAAACGTTTCAACAATCAGATGGCAAATAATTAATCAGTCCCAATTCCAACTGCTGGCTACTTCACAGACAGGGAGGGGAAGTGGGCAAGGTAGATGTCAAGAACAGAGAAAGGTGCCAGTCAAGATGGAGCCATCTCTGTCCTCAGTCAAAAGCCTGGCAGAACATCTATGGCTTGCAAGCCCTGCAGAATTGCATCAGATCCCGCAGGGCCCTAATGGTACTTGGCAGAGAGTTTCACCAAGTTGGGGCCAGGACCAAAAAGTTCCTGGCCCTGGTCTAGGACAGCTGGATGTCTTTGGGGCTGGGAACCACCAGCAGATTGCTGTCTAAGGAACGCAATGCTCTCCCAGAGACATAACAGAGGAGATGGTCCCGTAGGTATGTTGGTCTCTGACCACTCAAGACTTTATAGGTCAATACCAAAACCTTGAACTTGACTTGGTATTCCACTGGGAGCCAGTGTAGCTGGCACAGTACCATCCACAGTACCAGTATATGTGCCATCCATGACGTATATGTCTCCCTGGAGGAGATCCATAAATCTTGGAAGGCATTTAGAACTTTTGGAGGCAAACGGGGGCATCTCAGAGTCTAGGCAGTCCATCTTCCCCACTTGCTGTGGCCTCCGACAGCCAGCAGCTCAGCCTGCCCTGAAGATATAATCCTGGATCTTACATTCCTCCCTCTGCCACCTAAGGTTGCCAGGTCTTACCTTGGCTGAAGCGAGAGACTTTGAGGGGCATTCTGGGATGAAGTCAACATGCCAGGGACGTCATGCTGGGGACGCTCTGGTATTCGGGCAAACTCTATAGTTTTTTTTGGCCTCAAAACCACAGAGTTTGCCCAAATACCAGCACATTCCCATGTGATGTCCCCAGCACAATGACATCACTTCTGGGCAATGTCACCACTCCGGGGACATCGCATGGCATGTCCCTGTTTGGGAGGTTTCCCCGGCATCGCTGCAGGAATGGCAACCCTACTGACAGCCCCCATTTCCTTCCCTCCCCAGTGATCACTTTCTCTGCCTTCTGACCCTCTTGCCATCCTGACCCCCAATCAGTTCAGCATTGGGGGGCATGTAGGGGGGTTCAAAGTGCATCTCACATTTTCTGCTTCAAAGCCTCTCTCCATTGCTGTCCACCTGCTCATGGGAATGGGGATTGATGAGAAGGACTGTCCCAATACCTCCCCATCAGCAGGTGAGCCACAATGGTAGGAGGCTCTGAAGCAGAAGCTGCTTCAGCCTTCCTCCAGCCCACCTGATGCCCGGATGATCGATGGCTGTAAGTGTTCCCACTTCCCGTCCAGCCATTCCTTTCCTTTAGGAGCCAGTTTGGTGTAGTGGTTAAGTGCGCAGACTCTAATCTGGGAGAACTGGGTTTGATTCCCCACTCCTCCACATGCAGCTGCTGGATGACCTTGGGCAAGCCATAGTTCTGTCACAGCTGTCCTTGAAAGGGCAGTCCTTGAAAGAGCTCTCTCCGCCCCACCTACCTCACAGGGTGTCTGTTGTGGGGAGGGGAAGGGAAAGGAGTTTGTAAGCCACTCTGAGACTCTGAGTGAAGGGTGGGGTATAAATCCAATCTCTTCTTCTTCTTCTTCAACCTCCTCCTGCCATTGCTCTCTCCACAGGCTTTTCAAAAATTTCCCTCGGAACGCTGACTCTGATCTTGCAAGCTCTTGGTCAGCATTTTATTGTTGTTGCAAGATCTGTGCTTGTACAGACCTGTGTTCTCCGTTTTGGGAGGTTTTTTTAAAACAAAATTAAAAAATCAGATCTTTCTACAAATCCAGGAGTTCTGTATAGAGCCCCTTTTCTGTACAGAGCCCCATCATGCAGGTTTTTTGGTCCACATTCTTGTACTATATTCAGAATTATATATATTGGTAGACAAAATCACCTTGTTTGAGTTGTTGCATTTTAAAATTCTAATTTTTTTACTTATGGTGGCAGTCAGTGATAATGTGTTTTTGCTGAGGATGAAGAAAAAGAAGAAGAAGAGGAGGAGGAGATTGGATTTATATCCCACCCTTCACTACCCGAAGGAGTCTCAGGGCGGCTTACAATCTCCTTTCCCTTCCCCTCCCCACAACAGACACCTTGTGTGGTAGGTGGGGCTGAGAGAGCTCTTTCAAGAATGGCTCTTTCCAGAACAGCTCTGACAGAACTTAGGACTGACCCAAGATCACACCAGCAGCTGCACGTGGAGGAGCAGGGAATCAAACCCGGTTCTCCCAGATTAGAGTCCGTGCTCCTAACCACTACACCAAACTGGTGGTGGATTCAAGGTTAAGAACCACTGGCCCAAAGGAAGAAGGGATACTGGATTTTCCTGTGTGGATAAGCCAATCCTGTTGCAAATGACTACAACAGAACAACAAGAGAGCACTCTCCAGCCATGTAAAACTGCAGCCATGGTTGCATGTCACAAAAGACTGGTTAAATTGCAATACTTCTGTCTATGTTGAGGATCAGGCCACTCATAGTGAGAGATCGGAGCATGACTGGCGGCTCCGGCCACACAGCCAGTCATTTTGTGGAAGGCGGTTGAGGGGACTTGCTGCTGCCCTCGACAACGATATCCCAGAGTGCACCTCACCTCTTCCAGTTTCTCCACTCGACCCACCAACTTGGTCGTGACGGAATGTAGCTTCAGCAGGTCTAAGCCGTAGAAAGCGCCTTCCAGCATATCAATAACGGCTGCCAACTGCAGATCAGAAAACAGGACAGTGAGATCATCTGCCTAAACATGTAAACTAGAACCATTTATTGATGCTTTGATGAACCAAGCTCACCAGACAGCCCTGGGGAAACCCAGCTCAACTCACAGGGCTGTTGTAAAGACCACTTTGTAGGCTGAACAATTCTAAAGAGGCAATGTCATGCTTATTTCACAGACCTCTTTTCTCTACAGTCCATACTCCCAATGAAAATAAGTCAGACTCTCTCTCACTTCCAAATTTCTATGATAGGGAAAATCTCATGAGGCAGTTTTCCCCAAAACAGCGATACTCACTCAGTGGCTTGGGAGCCATGTATCGCTCTTTGACATTCCACCCGTGGCTCTTTTCTTTAAAGCACTGTTCCCTAACGTGGCACGTGGTTCAGAAAAGTGGGCAAGGCCCTTGCCTGGAGAGGCTTGCGGTTGGCGAGTGGTTCCTATCTTGAAACACCTACCACCAGAGGAACGGGTAGACTGCAAGCCTCCCTGAGTGACAGGCCTCATACCAGAGATGGAAGTAAATGTGGCTCTTTCAGTGGATGGCAATTGCAAATGTGTCTCTCTGTGAGCCGCACAGGGAGTACCACTGTCTTAGACGTGTACTGCTTAGACTTCAGGTAAAGACTTACATTTCTGAAGGTTCCTTCACATCTAAAACATACCTGTAAATAGAAACCTAGCAGCTCAAAGAGGCCTAGGCTTTTCCCAGACATACAAATTTTCTATGAACAATTTTTTTTAAAAAATGCATAAAAGAACAATCAGTCTCGTGGTGCAGCCCAGAAAGAGCTATACGACCCAGTTGTCCAAATGTGTGCTACGGTTCTCACACCAGAATACAGATAGTGATATTCAGAGAATCAAGGAGGACAAGGATTATCCACCCTCGTTTACTGGGTGCCAGGACTGGATTTATGCACAAGCAAAGTAAGCTACAGCCTTGCATTATGAGGGGGTTTTAAATACAAAAGAATCACTAAACATCACTAGATTACCATTACTGAGTTAATGCTCTGGGCCCCTTAGAGCCTAAGCATGTCTTAAGCTGGTCCTGATCATATAAGCAAGATGAACAGGCCTCTGCCCCCAAGGAGTACACCATCTAAAATCAAAACTGGGGAAGGCAGCAAAGGAGAAACAAGCATAGTAAGGGATGGATATGAGAAAACACAGTGACACGTACTTAAGTTTGGGTGCAGTTGGGAACTCCCAGAGCACTCCTACTTGATGGCATCCAGGGCACACCCAGAAGCAGCGTAACATGTAGTTGGGCACTAAAGTCATCAACTCTAGTTTGGTAAATTCCTGGAGATTTGGGGGTGCTGAAGGGTTGCCAGGTTCCCTCTGCTTACTGGTGGGGGATAGGAGGGTAGGGTTGCCGGATCTACATCGGGAAACCCCTTGAGATTTGTGGATTGACCCTCATGAGGGACCTCAGTGGGGTACAATGCCTCCAAAGCATACATTTTCTCCAGGGAAACTTGATCTCTGTAGTCTGGAGATGAGCTGTAATACTGGGGAATCCTCAGCTCCCACCTGGAGGCTGGCCTCCCTCGTGTGGTGCCTCAGGAAGGTGGAGTTTGGGTGGGGAAGGACCTCAGAGGGGATGTGATGTCACAGAGTCCACCCTCCAAAGCTGCCATTTTCTCCAGGGAAACGATCTTTGTAGTCTGGAGATGGGCTGTAATTTCGGCAGAACTCCAGGTCCCTCCCTTATTTGGCACCCAGGACAGTGGGCACACACAGCAGGGTCCTTTCCAGCAGGGATGAGGGGGTGGCAAGCAAGATCTCAACAGCTTTTCCCAGTTTCTACACAACAGTGAACATTTTACCTCAGTTAAACCTGTTCATAAGAACATAAGAACATAAGAGAAGCCAGTGTTGGATCAGGCCAGTGGCCCATCTAGTCCAACACTCTGTCACACAGTGGCCAAAAATATCAGGTGCCATCAGGAAGTCCACCAGTGGGGCCAGGACACTAGAAGCCTCCCACTGTTGACCCCCCCCCCAAGCACCAAGAATACAGAGCCTCACTTGCCCCAGAGTCCCTATCTATACCTTGTGGCTAATAACCACTGATGGACCTTTGCTCCATATGCTTATCGAATTCCCTCCTGAAGCTGTCCATGCTTGTGGCTGCCACCACCTCCTGTGGCAGTGAGTTCCATGTGTTAATCACTCTTTGGGTGAAGAAGTACTTCCTTTTATCCGTTCTAACCCGACCACTCAGCAACTTCATTGAGTGCCCACAAGCCCTTATATTGTGAGAAAGGGAGAAAAGTACCTCTTTCTCTACCTGCTCTATCCCATGCATAATCTTATAAACCTCAATTATGTCACCCCTCAGCCGTTGTTTCTCCAAGCTAAAGAGCCCCAAGCACTTTAACCTTTCTTCATAGGAAAAGTGTTCCAACCCTTTTATCATTCTAGCTGCCCTTTTCTGCACTTTTTCCAAAGCTATAATATCCTTTTTAAGGTGTTAAAGGTTTCCTTTTCCCCCACAAACAACTACTACATTATAGTCTTTCCAATTTATCTCTACATTCGTATTATGAAGATGACTTCCTTTCATTTTTATGAAACTATGGGAAATTCACAGTGCGGCTGGAAAAAGTTACATTTTGCACTGACCCTGGGTCAACGAGACTCTACAGTAAAAGATTCTCTTCTTTAAAAATAAAAATTAAACTTTGAATCTCAGGCCAAAACAGGGAAAAAAAATGTAACGCTAAATGAATCTCAGAACTGTTGGTGATAAATTGCTTCAAATTGTCTTTGGCACCAGGCGGCCTTGGATGGCTTCAATCTGAGTTTTCCCAGCTTGAATTCTAGAGCCAAGGATGTTTGCATAACCCTCTTCGGGGAACCTTGTGAATGAGGCCTCTGGAACGTGGTGCCATTCCTAGACAACAAGGATCTCTGCCACAGCTGGCCGCCATCGGCTCCTTTTTCAGGGAGGCCTCGGAAAAGGGCACGGAAAGCGATGGAGACCCAACGCCCTCTAGAGGCAGGCTTGAGACACGTCACTCTGACAAAGGACAGCATCTGGAATCTTATGTTCTCATGGTCCCGTATGGTCCGTGACTATTATGATTACGAGTTGCTCTCCCAACCATGTTACTTTAGTTGGTTTGAACTGGAGACTCCAGAGATTACTTAATTTAAGTGAAGAAGATATTGGATTTATACCCCACCCTTCACTAACCAAAGGAGTGTCAGAGCGGCTTACAGTCTCCTTTCCCTTCCCCTCCCCACAGCAGATACCCTGTGTGGTAGGTGGGGCTGAGAGGACTCTGAGAGACCTGCTCTTGACAGAAAAGCTCTGAGAGAGCCCTGACTGACCCAAGGTCATCCAGTTGGCTGCATGTGGAGGAGTGGGGAATCAAACCTGGTTCTCCCAGATTAGAGCCCAGGCTCCTAACCACTATAACAAACTGGCTCTCATGATACTACTCATTTAATCTACAGGGTTTTGAGTAAATTCCAGAGGTTGAACCCGGGACCTTCTCCATACAAAGCACACGCTCAGCCAGTGAGCTACAGTCCCATCCGGAAGTTTGGTTATGTACAGACTTAAATAAATGTGCTCGAGAAGATGAAAACAGGAATTCAGTGACCAATTCTATGATTTCACAATTAAAGGGGTTAATTCTTTAAGGGTAGCTTACTGCACTTTCACCTTGACCTGGACAGTCCAGGCTAGCCCTACCTCATCAGATCTTGGATGCTAAGCAGGGTCAGCCCTGGTTAGTTCTTAGATGGGAGACCACCAAGGAAGTCCAGGCATAGAGGCAGGCAACAGCAAACCACCTCTGAACATCTCTTGCCTTGAAAATCCTGCGGTGTTGCCATTAGTCAGTTGCAACCTGATGGGGCGGGGGAATTCACTTTTAGCATAATCTTATGCACGTTTACTCAGTTGTAAGCACTGCTTTATCCAATGGGGCTTACTCCCAGATAAAAATGCAAAGGACTGCATTGTGACAGTGCCATCATAAATAGTTAACTCCCTCCTTAAATCCACTGAAGTCAACACACCTAAAAGTGTTTTGCTCCATTTAAAATTGTACCATAGATCACACAAAGACAGCTAAGGAAGGAGATTAATTAAAACTGTGAACAAATGTGGGAAAAGTTGAGAAGGAGAAGTTTTCCCCTCTCTTCTCATATAATGCCAGAATTCAGGGTTATCTGAAGGACGTTCATTTGTGGTAGGTAGATTCAGAACAGACAGAAGGAAGCACTGTGTAACGCTAATAGAAATTCATCGGAACAAGCTTATTTGTCTTTTTTAAATTCAGGGAGAATAGATCCATCTGGCACTGCTAGCCATGGGAGGAGTTTCAGAGGCAGTGTACCTCTGAAAACCAGGTGCTATGAGATTCCAGAAACCTATGGCTAGCCAGTGTTGGCTGGAACCACAACACAGGGTTAGAAGGACCCTAGGTCTGATCTCCGCAAGGCAATTCCTATGGTCCTGTCCAAGGCGATCTTCAAGCACTGATCATCATCAGACCTCTTCAAGAGCCCCCGCCCCACACTTTCACTTCCAGCCTAAACTGAATACTACTAAGCAAAGCCCAATCCAAAATCACAGTAACTCCAGAATCAAAACAACTAGTCAAAGATACAAGCTGAAATATCTGGAGTGTTCCACTGTCTCTTCTGCCGCTCCCATTTATCACTTTTATTTATTTACTTCATTGATACCCTATGTCCGCAGGGCTCTTTTTGTAGCAGGAACTCCTTTGCATATTGTAAGAAGAGCTCTGTAAGCTCTCGGAGGATTGGCTACATTAGGGGTGTGTCACCTAATATGCAAAGGAGTTCCTGATACAAAAAGAGCCCTGCCTATGTGTCTCCCAACGGAGACCCAAAGCTTACATCTTTCTCCTCTCCTCTATTTTATCCTCTCAGCAACCCTGCGAAGGAGGTTAGGCTGAGAGCGTGTGACTGGCCCACGGCCACCCGCCAAGCTTCCATGGCAGAGAGGGGATTCAAACCTGGGTCTCCCATATCCCACTAACACTCTAACCGCTAACACCACACTGGCTCCCAGCATCTGCAAAATGCCATATGATCACCTGTAGAATCTGCAGTGCGATCCTGCGCAGTTATTCCAGTCTAAGCCTGCTGAAATCAATGGGCTTAGTCTGGAATAACTCTGTATAGGATTGCACTGCTGGGCTGCAATTCTTAGGACACTCTGCTCGGAGTAAGCCCCATTAAATAATATGGGACTTCCTTCTGAGCCACCTTAGATTTATGGGAGCCAAAGATGTCATTAAACAGTGAATCTGGGAATGTAGCCCTTCAAGCAGACTCAGAGCAGGCACAGTCTTATCTGGTGGTAGGAAATCACAGTAAAAACTTTTCTCCAGCTGATTATCTATATTGCACAGGATTCTCTAAATGCCAAAGACCCCTCAGCTTGGCCCACTTTCTTGTTTTACCATCAACTCTTTCGGAATGGAGATAACACACAAAGCCCTTACTCTCAACGTGTTTGCCCCCGCTCAGTTGGGCATGGTTGAAAGTAAGTCACGTGTTACTGTATTGCCCAATCTTATAAACATTTTCAGGCAGGACTGATGAATTTTATACTTCCCTCCTCCTTTCAGATCGTTCTATCGAGACCAACTCTGAGGTGGCTAAATTTTGCACCTTGGCATGTTTAACTAGGAAGCAGCTATTTTAAGTCTTTTTATTAATTATATCTGTACTATTGAAATCAGTCCATTATGGGGCTTTGAAATTTTATTGTATGTAGATGAGCTGATGACTCAGTCTCTGTGTGTATACACGTACTCCTGCCCCGTTTGCGAGATCTGAGTAGGGGAAAAATACACCAAGGTGAGGGCTCCATGATCAATCAATTCATTAATTAATTATCATATGGCAGTGTGTGTAATATAGCCAGGAGATCCTAAGATTGTCTGGCAGCTTGCAGTTCTAGCTCTTTTAGCATGATGCACCACTAGGTGGCACGCTAGACTTGTTTTTAAGGCAAGAGATGTTTCAGAGGTGGTTTGCCACTGCCTGCCTCTGCGTCACGACCCTGGTATTCCTTGGAGGTTGCCCATCCAAATACTAGCCACAACTGACCCTGCTTAGCTTCCGAGATCTGCTGAGATCGGGCTAGCCTGGGCCATCCAGATCAGGACTCCACAGACACCGCAGTAGGCACCAGCCTGGCACCATCATACTATGATCCTGACACAACAAGCTTGCCCACCATCTGCCCGGAAGGCTAATCTGTATCAGACAGTCAAACTGGAATTGGGAAGAAGCCACTGAAAAATGGGATTGTAGCAGGGAAATGTCAGGTGATGAGCCGAATGGGCAAGCACAGAGGTTTAGGAAAGGGCCAAAGCTCTTTGCATACAGAAAAGTCACTGGTTGAATCCCCAGTACATCCAGTGGAGGAGGGAAAAATTATGTTGTAAACCACTTTGGAAACACACACACACTCACACACTGGCGAATATCGAGAGATCTAGATTTTAAAACGATTTCAGGTAGCAGAACATGGAAAGACCTCAAAGCACCAGAGCAGACAGCACTGTGCTAGACAGGTGAAGGCGAATGAGAAGGGGTTCGAAAAAGAATGAAGTTTGGAAGGAAAGAAGCTTCCAGCAGATGAGGAAAATGCCGAAGTTATCGATGGGGCCTCTTGGGTCTCGTGTGTGCTGGGAACCGAAATTCCCCTCTGCATTGCATGCTGCTTTCACTTTCTTTGATCATCAGATTTTATGGTACCTTATTCATAACTTTATGGCCATTCATGGGTGACTTTGCAGTCAGGATGGCGCTGCCCCAAGGTTTTGAGCTGCACCTTTTCCTCCCATTTGGGAAAATGTGGAGTGAATGCCAGGTGCAGAATCGCCCATAGATAGAAGACCCCTAAGACTTCCCCTCCTTGTTGCTCCTGGGACCTTTAACTACCTTCCCCAGAAGAAAAGAGGACAGCCCATTTTATATTTTAAAAAATCTTGCTCTGCCAGCCTCTTTCTTCTTCCTGACATAACTATTCTGTCATTTGTATTACACAAGTGCGTGACAACCGGGCAAATAAACGCCACGGATTCCCCTGCTCACCAACCGGGAGAAATCAAAGTGCAGCTTCCTCTAGCAAAAGCGAGCATGTGGCTCCAATATGCGCAGATGCAAGGAAGAAGAAAATGCTAACTGAATACAGAAGCATGGGAAGGGGCAGACAAGGCAAGGCAGACACGCAGTGGTCTGTGAGCCAAACCACACGATCGGTTATTACCAAGCTGCAGCGCAACCAGGGCTTGAGAACCATCCTTACCACCGCAAAGTGCGTTCGGTGCAACCTTACACATCTACAATGGTTTGCATTTCCAAAAGCTGCCCCCAGGGCTGATCTTTCAAGGTCTTACATTTAAAAGTTCATCAATCCAATATCCTAATTCCCAAACGGGATGGTCTAAGAATACACCTGCAGAATAAGAAGGCATCCTTGTGGGACTTCACAAAGAGGAACTGTGGAATTCATTACCAGTAAATGGCCACAGGCCATAAATCATTTTAAAAGGGGATTAGACAGATTCATGGAGGATAAGTTCATCTGTGACTATTAAAGGAAACCTCTATATCCGAAGGCAGAAAAGCTCTGAATATCAATGCTAGGAGGCAACACCGGGGAAGACCATGTCCTATGATCTCTTTGTTGATCCTTCAGGATAATTGGTTGGCCACTGTATAAAGCAGGATGCTGGACTAGATGGACCACTGATCTGATCCAGCAGGACTCTTCTTATGCTCATCCTTTCTTCCCTGCTCCACACTGCAGGGAGTACTGATGCTACTGATGGCATGGACACCGTCCAGTAGGTGCCACAACCTCCAAAGCAACTGCCTTCTGCATAGCACTCACTACTACAATCAGCACACCAGTGAGGGACAGCACATTTGCCTGGAACAAAACACTAATATTTAAGAGCTGAGGGAGAGAAATGCAATTCCTCTTCAGGAGCTGTTTCATGCCCCATTCCAAGTACAAGGATGAAAAGGGACATGCATCCCCAAAAGCGTGGTGCTGGGAAGCCATAACTGGTCCTGGCTTTCTAGCAGATGTTTCCCGCATGGAAATGTGGATTTCCTACTCACACTTCACATGTTTACTCATGTTTACTCAGCATATACTAATGGGATGCTGGGGCATGCCGGAGGTCACAACAAATGTGTGAGACAGCCCTGAGTATTTCATTTTGGCATAAACACAAACTATATACAAGATGGAGATGGTGGCTTGAATCCTTCTACTTTACTGAGCCAAGACTGACGATTTCCTCCAGCCCAAGGATCCCTCTTGTGCCAAAAGAAGTCCTCAAAGTTGAATGAGCAGAATGGTAGGATTCAAGCTCTCTCTCCATAAGGGGGGAAAGTAAGCTTTTCGACCACACAAGAGTCTTCCTTATGCACATGCCTAAACTGCTCATCAGCCAGTGGTTCCCAGAACAACAGAGATGTTGCTGGTCAGATTGTTAACTAGGTTACAGTTTATTGGAGCTAGCCCAGGACAGAGAACTACACAGGCTCAAGTTTCAAGACTTTCAGAAACAATGTCACAAGGGAAAATATAACACAGGTCTCCACTCCGGTTACCCTCGGGGCTGCCAAAGTATCGTAAAACCCAAAATAAAGGCAAGACAACTAGGACCACAATGAGCACGCATAGCTGACAGGTTTCCACACTTCTGTCTAGGTAATGCTGATGCTATCTAGGTAACGCGATTAATATTTGGAAGTATTCTGTGGCAATGTGAAGTGGTGGCTGCAACTGGAACACAAAGAAGGAATGCACCAGGACCTCCACAGCCCAAGTCAGTATATACATACCACATCATGGAGACAATAAAAGCACAGGAAAAGCCCTGCTGGATCAAACCAGTGGTCCATCTGGTCCAGCATCCTGTTTCACATGGTGGCCAACCAGTTACTATGGAGAGCCAACAACAGGGCAGAATCCAAGGCCTTCCCCTGATGTCGCCTCCTAGCCCTGGTATTCAGAGGTTTGCTGCCTCTCAATGAGGAGGTTCCCTTCAGTCTCCGTGGCTCATAGCCATTGATGGACCTATCCTCCATGAATCTGTCCAATCCCTTTCAAAGCCATGTATGCACATCATCTGGCAACGAAGCACACATTTTTTAATCACTCATT
This sequence comes from Gekko gecko, assembly GCA_029375565.1. NCBI lineage: Eukaryota > Metazoa > Chordata > Lepidosauria > Squamata > Gekkonidae > Gekko > Gekko gecko. The sequence continues at coordinate 26,187,952 of JAPDNY010000006.1, read as the reverse complement.
GTGTAAAGAAGTACTTTCTTTTGTCCATTCTGAATCTCCTGCCCATCAACTTCACTGGGTGCCCCGGAACAAATTTAGAGTCCAGTGGGGCACCTTTAAGACCAACAAAGGTTTATTCATGGTATGTGCTTTCGTGGGCAAAGCACACTTTTTCCAATACACAGGAATGGTAGGTAAGGTTCAGAGTTATAGACTGGGACATGACAGCGAATCAACATGTAATGTGATGACTCTTGTTACATTTCAAAAGGGGGAGAAAAAGTTCGCTCTGTGCAGTCACTGCTTATGAGTTCCCCAGAGGCATCTGGACGGCGACTACCGGAAAAGAGAAGGCCGGAGTAGACGGAGACTCGGTCTGATCCAGCAAGCCCATTCGTAGCACACAGACTTTGCAGATGTTGGGGACGGCTAAACCAAAGACTGATTTGCAAAGTCAGATTTTAATCCAGAGCTGTGACACTGATTCGTGTTCATACAAATTGGCAACATTCATCTCAGGGTGCTTCAAAAAAAATATTTTTTTAAAAAAGATATTTTATTTCCAGATGGGAAGGGCCGTGCAGAAGAAAATGAATTCTAGTCGTTCTTTTTCCCAGATGCATTCCTCTCTTCCCACACACCCCGCAGCTCCACACAGATCCTCCACATCTATCTGCAGCTGCCACGTACGCAACTTCCCTCAGCGGTACCACTCTCCACAGGGAGGAAGCATAAAATGCATGGCAGAGATCTGCGAGGGGGGGGGAGCCGAAATGACACGGGATGGATGCTGCAGGGAAGATTTCCTTGGGTGGAGGGAGGCTTCCCCTGATTTGCATTGAAGGAAGGCTCCTTCCGCCTGAGGAAACCACCTCCGGTAGCGGAATGGATCAGCAGGATCCAACCGCAGCAGCAGTCTCTTCCCGACCATTCCCCCAGTTCCATCAGAGAAAAGAGAAAAGGCACCTTTACACAGCATAATTGTATGTGGAATTTTACCAGGGCAGAACACGATATCTTGCTGCCTAATAACAACACCTACAGTTTGCACTAATAGCTTGTTTTTCTAAGTGTTCAAAAGTGCTCGGTGTACCACTGAAGAACATCCAGTAACATCAGCTGGTATCAAATGTGGCAAGTGTTCCAACTGGGACCCGCCGAAAATACACAGCCAGGGTTCCACTGATTTTGGAGGCTTCCCAATTTGTTTCCAGGCCCAAGTTGAAGTGCTGCTGTTGAGCCCAGTGTTCCCTCTAAGCTGAGTTAGTGTGAGCCAGCTCACAGGTTTTTAGCCTCCAGCTCACACATTTTCGTCTTTGCTCAGGAAGGATGGCTCCAGAGCAGACTAATTTATGCAGTAGCCAAAACACTTGTAGAGTCCTAAGTTGTTTGGGACTGTAGCCACTCGAGGAAGGCCCACCTCACCCCCCTGGAGGCACCCCAGACTTGAGATCTGCCAACAGTGCTCTGCTCCATGAGCCCACCACATTTAAACTGAGGCTGGTAGGCGCTCCGCTCCTGCCCCCAAATCAGGGCACACACTACCTGTCAGGGGTCGCTTGGTTTCCCCTCTCCCAGCTGTCTGGCATAATTTGAACCCTGCCTGTTCCAGAAAACCTTTGGCAGAGGGAGAGGAACTGAGTGAACGCTGTTCATACCGATTAGGACTGCGGTTCTTACTTTTTTGTGATGTGACGGTGCTAATCTGAAGTTGGTTTTATTGCTTTACTGTGATTTTCCTCTGCTTTGATCAAGTTTTTATGATCGCCGCCTGCTGTTTATCTTGGGAATAATTAAATTGCTTTGATGCTACTACTTCACTTTGTTGGATTTCATTCCAGATTTGTAAACTGCCTTAGCTCTGTTCAGATGTTATGATCACAAATACTGGCAGGCAGCCTACCAACCATGCCTATCGGGAGTGCACAATACTCATGATTCTTGCGATAGATAAGGTCATGTGAACAGGGGCAACATACATATATACACGGCTCAGTAGACATACATGCAAACCCTGGCAGAAACAGTAGTCAGTTGCTGGGTAAGTACATGCCCATACAACACGGTTACTGCACAAATTGAGAGGATGTACCCATGGTCAGCAGTCTCCTGGCACATAAGACTGTAAAGTCCCCAATGTCACCAAAGGACTCTTGGTCTGTCCTGAAGCAGAAAGGCCAGGTGGAAACTACCCAGATAAAACACATCATCTTGCCTTAAAATTCACAACAACCCTGCCCTGACCTATCCACCCCAGGCAAGCCTGACCTTGTCAGATCTCGGAAGCTAAGCGGGGCCAACCCCGACAAGTATGAGGATGTGAGACTTCCAAAGAATACCAGGGCAGAGACAGGTTACCAAGCCACTTCTCTGAACATCCTCCCTGCCCCAGAGTCCATGCAGAGCGCACCTGCTGTCTGCCACTGCTACAAAACATTACTCCCCCGTCCTGTCCCTGTTGGCTCTTTGCAGGCAGCAACTAGGCCAGGACGGACTCCTCTCCCAGTGCAAAGCCAACCATCTGCTAAGCCTACGTCACGACCGACAGCTGCACCTACCAAGTGCATCCGGTGAAGCTGCCAACGCTCTGGTTCCAGCCTGCCTTCTGCTCTGTTGCCAGCTGTCTGACAGCTAATTGATCAGCGCAGTTGTTCCTCTCGTGGGCATGGAAGGAGAGGGACAGCTCAGCCTGTGATTCTGTATTGCCCGACTCAGACTCTGCAGACCGAACTCACTGAAAGTGGTAATGCCTAATTTGAGCCTGACCGTACGGGATCACCGAACCCAGATCCAAATTGCATTCCCCGGACCTGACTTGCATTCCCCCCACAGTGCAGTTTCAGCTTGGGAAAACTGAGCCATGGGGAGGCAAGAGGCCTTCCTCCATATGCCGCAGTACCGGGCAGAACAGAGCCCCAGCAGCTCTTTAAAAGGCAGTTCCTGTGTGACTGCAGGGAATGTGAGTTTGAGTTTCGTGGACCCAGGCCCGTAGCCAGGATTTTGTAATTCAGGGGGCCTTTAAATAGGTCAGGGGGCACTGACATCACAAAATAAAAAATGCAATAAAAATAAAATTTTAAAAACTCACTTTTTGGGCGTTCACACTCTGCTTCCCTACATGAGGAAGCAAGCCACGTTTGGGGAAGGGGCAGTGGTGGGGAGTCCTCCATGTGGCCCAGAGAGTTGGGAGTCCTCCGGGTGGCCCAAAGAGCTGGGATGCCTGGGGGCTGAATGGAAGTTGGGGGGGCCTTGGCAGGAAGTCAGGGGGCCAGGCCCCCAAATCTCCATTGTAGCTATGGGCCTGCATGGACCCCACTCTTTAACAACTGTAACACCAGTGCAGCTTTTAAAATCACCGGAGCCCTCCTAGACTAAGAAAGCTGACAACCCCATCCGTTTGACTTGCTTTAAGAACTCCATTCCTGGTGCTGTTCAGTCCATGCTCGGATTGTTTCACAGCCGAGCCTCGCTTGCGGAGGGCTCTGCTAGGCAGGGATGAATTCCCACCCCCAACCCCCCACTGTCGACGACTAAACTCAGTTACCTTTAGCACAAGATTTGCACTGAGGGGGAACAGAGGGCCGCCCACTTTCTGCAGTTGTACTCCAGCAAGAGGGAACCAAAGGCTCCTTCAAGTTCACACAACACATCGTTTCTGGTGTGCCTATGCAGAGGGGAGAGGGTGGAGGCCAGAAGTTGCTGGGATGAAAAGCACCAGGCAGCAACGGCGGATCTCCTGGGTGCAGCTGAGGGGTGGCTACGTGGGAAGATGCTAAGCAGACTGATTAGAGCCTGGGGCCACGAAGGAGCACGGAGAGCTCATCTCCAGTGATTGGGTCTGATGGAACAGCTAAGATAGCTGGGACTCCTTCCAGGCCCGTTTTGCAATCAGCCCCATGCAGGGACCTCATGCGTCTTACTTGGCTCTTCTCTGCCATCTTTCCTGCCCTAGCATATATGGCTGGGAAGCAACACTAGGGCCACTGGAGGATTGCAAACGCCCCGAGTTGCATCTTTTGTCTTTGTGCCAATTGAGGCATGGAACTGGAAGAATGCTGAGGAATGTGGGAGGTGTTTCCCACATGAGGACTTTCCCCCAGGGGGTTACTGGGGAGATGACAGGAATGCCTTCTGTGGATGTGCAGTCACGGGTTTCTCTCCTAGTCTCTGCGGTCCTCTTGCCTGGAGAAGAACAGCGGCTTGGAACAGGTCCCCCTGTCCTTGGCCTCATCCTTGATGCGGCCCCGATCTTTCTCTAGGGACTATCTCTCCAAAAGGCGGCGTCTTCATAACATGGGTGGAGTGACCATTCTTCCTTCCCTTTGTGTCAGCCTGTGACTGCAGTTGGGGATTTGATTCCCTATCTGCAGGACTCCCAGAATCGTGGTAGTTATAGTTAGTCCTGCTGGGTGTGTTACATTCCTCCTAACAGCTGATGGCGCTACATTTCCCTTGTTGCTTCCCTTGTTGTGTTGTGTGCATGAGTGGGGGACAATATGACAACAGGGAGGTATCTCAGCTTGTGCTGGCTGGCTGCTTCCATATATGGCTGGCACGGGAGCGTCATCAACACGCCATTCTGTGATTGGTCAGTCTTTGTGTCATGTGGACTCCAGTGCAATCACTATCCTCAGCTCCTTCAAAAACCATTTTCTCTCTTGAGAATGCACAGGATGCTGGCTGTCTATGCTGGCGCCGTGCCAATACCACCATAAGCCAGAATCCAGGGCTTAGGGTCGCTCCGTCAATGACTTCCTTTTCAATCTACACAGCCAGTGTGGAAACAAACTTATTTCAGTCAATCAGGGCAGAAGTTCACGGCCACACAGCCTGCCTTTCAGCCTCTTCTCTCCTAGACTTTCCAGCATTATTGGTAGAGCCCAGAACTCAGGGAAAGTTCGACATCTGCATGCAGAATCCCCCAGCCTCAGTCTCCTGTCTGAAATGATCTCATGTTGAAGGGTGGGGAAGACCCTGAAAAGCCACTGTGGGGCCATCCTAGGCTGTGATCACACATACTAGATAATCCTCTTCCAATCCACTTCAGGTGCACTTCCTAACTGGATTTTACTGTGTGAACTGTGGATTGTGGAAAGCGGATTGAAAGTGGACTGAAATTGGATTATTTAGCGTGTGTGATCGTAGCCAGGGCTATTTTGGGGCAAGAACGCACAGGAACAGAGTTCCAGCTGGCTTCCGAGTTAGCCTCGCCTACAGCTGATCCAGGGAGGGAAGCCAGTATCAACTGCCTCCCCCCTCCTTGGGTTTCCCAGATGCCTCACAAGCCGCGGGGCACCTGGGGAAGCCAAGCCGATCTAGGGAGGGAAGGCAGTTTAAACTACCTCTCCTCCTTACATTTCCTGGGTGCCCCGCAGCTGCGGGGTGCCTGGGGGGGGCCGATCCAGAAACTGCCTTCCTTCCCTCGGGTTCCCCATGCACCCCGCAAGCCACAGGGCACCTGGGGAAGCCAATCCTGGGAGGGAGCTGCACCGTCAGGGGTGTGGCCTAATATGCTAATGCGTCTCTGCTGTTGGGTGTGGTCTATTATGCTAATGAGTTCCTGCTGGGCTTCTTCTACAAAAAAAGTCCTGATCGTAGTCATAGGCTGGTGATATAATTAACTACATATATTCCTCTGTCTACGAAGAAGAAGACTAACCCTAAAGCATGGATACAGTGCAAGAATCAGTTAGCAAGAGAGATGAGACTCAGTTAAGAACTTAGGGCTGCACTACCCTTTGCATTTGCCACATGACCACCATAGGGACTTAATGTCAGGCAGGCTCCTCAAGGGAACCCAATTCTTGATCACCCAGGCCCTGATTCAAACCAGGCACCCACACATTTGAAAAGTGAGTCCCCACGGGCAACTTGCCGCTGATACCTGACTGTAAAACCCCATGAAGCTCCCATGTCAAATGTAATGTAACATGTAGTTCAGTCCTTAGTCCTAACTCAAAAGAATACAGAGAGGAGAAAATGAAACCGGAGACATATCAAAGGCCAGACAAAGGCAAAGTAGAGCCAGAATGGTCTAGTGTCAGACTAGGATCCGGGACAGCCAAATCCTAACAGTCTAGGAGATCCGTATTCAAATCCCTGCTTTGTCACAGAATCTCACTGGGTAACCTCAAGCCAAACCTACCTGACAGGATTGTTACTGACAGGGCAAAACGAAGGAGGGGAGAACAGTGTCGGAAGCTGCTTTGGGTCCTCTGAGGAGAAAAGCGGAGTATCAATAGAAAATGAAAAATTCAATGATAACACAATTCAGACACTGGCCAACCTTGAAATCCTTGCTGTCTGCTTCTCTCAGCTTTTTCAGCCGGAAGTCTCCCTCACAAGGGTTCAGAGCGGACGGGGGAGCCACACAGGAGCATCTGCATTCCGGTCCGGAAGTAATGGTTTCCACCATGTAAAAATCCTCTGGTTTGGAAGCTCCGTCGTTAATCCTCTGGCAGGCGCTTCGACCCAGGGGCCTCACCACACACTTGCACTGGCAGTCACCACCTTCTGATACAGCCTTCACCTTGTCATAGTCACCTAGCAACTGTAGTGGAGGGGAGAGAAGAAATATAAGCGGATCAGTTGGCCCTGAAGGAAAGATTCCCCCCGCCCCATTCACATTTCTGTTTGCTTTGCAGTGTGTTTGGCAAAGCCAGAAACACTTCTGAAACCCTGAAGAAATACGTCACTCAAAACTGCTGACTCTGAAGTTTTCCATGCCTTGGTAACTTGGGAAAGTAATTTTCTTCAGCCACCAAAACGAAAAAAAAGCTGCTCAACTTCCCTCCCTCTAAAAAAAGCTCACTTTGATATTTTTTCTGAAGATTGGGGGGAAATTAAAAGCTTGCCGCTCCCAAGCTATTCCCTCCAGAATGATCTCACAATGGGTACAATTTCTCAGTATAAGTGTTGAAGAGAAGAGGAAGAGAAGAGATTTATACTCCACCCTTCACTCGGAGTCTCAGAGCGGCTTACAAACTCCTTTCTCTTCCCCTCCCCACAACATACACCTGTAAGGTAGGTGGGGCTAAGAGAGCTCTGAGAGACCTGCTCTTGACAGAACAGCTCTAACAGAACTATGGCTTGCCCAAGGTCATCCAGCAGCTGCAAGTGGAGGAGTGGGGAGTCAAACCCGGTTGTCCCAGATTAGAGTCCACGCACAATACCCAACTTGAAATGAAGGTGCCATAGGAGCACTATGCTCCTTCTTGCACACCACTTTTTGTTTCAGCCGAATTTCCCAACTGATCATGCCCCGTGGGAACCCTCCAGATTACACATTTTGTTTCGTAATGCACAAAACGGACACATTCACACTGTATTTGAAATGCCGTTGGTTTCTCAGATTTGTGGAGGGGCAAAATGAGTCCCTTCTGCCAGGACACATGACACATGTGTAGCAGGCAGGGGGGGGAGGCTGAAGCAGAAAAGCATATCCCACTTGGCTGAAGCCAAATTGTAACAACTGTAAATGCAATCCAAGGAATTTCCTTTAGGGGGTGTGCAGGGATCAAACACATTAGTGAAAAATAAAAATAACCACAGAGTATATTTTATTGTGCAGCATGTGCAGAGCTTTCCAGAGTTACAGAACTTCATTCAGACAACCCTTGTAAGGACAGTTCACACATTACAAACCTGGGTTTGCCATTGGAGCGTACACCAGACAGTCAATCCTGGTTCCCCAGTAAGTGTACAAGGCAATGTTTGTGACACATTCACGCTTGATATTTCAGGTGTACCCTGAATCATGGGTTGTTAAGGAGGCTAACTGCACCCCTGCTGTTCTAGATTCAGCTATCAGTCAAACCAGTTTCTGATAACCGTCTCTTAGAACCCCAAACCATGGTTGGGATTCCAAATGTGGTTTAGTTTTTTGCTTACATTTTCCCTCTTCTCTAGGTGGATTTTGATGGAGCAATGGCCAGAATTTAGAATTGTTATTTCTCTATATTATTTCTCTAAATTATTTATAAGCCCTCCTTTCTATAGCAAACTGCAGTGAAGTTTCCTTAACTAGGGTTAGGCATAATATCTAAATCCAACCAGCAGCTAGATGGCTAGATTATGTCACTCACACAAAAAGATGTTGCCATTCCACAGCGAATTGGAATAAAGCTCTCTTCCCACAAAGCAAAGCTCTGGAGGGGTCTGTCCAGAAGACATGTCTGTAACAGCCTATCACATGCTGAGTTCAACAGCTCTGACCAGTGCGCCTTCAAGAGATTCTGTTCCCTTGTTTGTTTTCATTTCTTTGGGCAGCAGTAAGATCTCTGGGGCACACCACCTTATGCACATTTGGATCCTGGACTGTTACAACTGTCTTAAGCCAATGCAGAGTTCGTCTAACTGAAGTCAATTGATTTAATTGGTCTTAGAATCATAGAATCATAGAGTTGGAAGGGATCTCCAGGGTCATCTAGTCCAACCCCCTGCACAATGCAGGAAATCTACAAATACCTTTTCCCTCCACACCTCCAGTGTTCCCTGTTCCATGCCCACAAGAACTAAGCACTGATGCCACCCTACCTGCCCTCCCTCTCATGATCTGCCTAAGTTCACAGAATCAGGGTTGCTGTCAGATGGTAAAGGTAAAGGTAAAGGTTCCCTTGCTCGAAAGCCAGTCGAATCCGACTCTAGGGTTGCGGTGCTCATCTCCGTTTCAAAGCCGAAGAGCCAGCGCTGTCCGAAGACGTTTCCGTGGTCATGTGGCTGGCATGACTAAACACCAAGGCACACGGAACACTGTTACCTTCCCACCGAAGTGGTACCTATTTATCTACTTGCAATTTCTTGCTTTCGAACTGCTAGGTTGGCAGGAGCTGGAACTCCTCCAAAGAACCTCCAAAGAAGGAGAGCCCCCCACCTCCCGAGGAAGACTGGAGGGATTCTGCATAGGATCCCACAACCAATCTCCCCAGCAGTATCAGCATGACTCCTGCATTTCAAGGTCTGCAATTAAACTGCCTTCATGATGTATTGGCGTTCATAATTTTGGAAACCGTTTCAGCCAATTATGGGCAAGGTGGTATAGAAATATTTTAAACAAATCAGCTTTCTGAAAACCAAACTGGCCCTCTTTCCAGCAGGCAATTGCTACCTTTTCCCTTTGGCTTGGTAAAGACTATACTTTGAAGAGAGGGCTCGCTCCCCTAGCAACGGGAGCTGATCCAGTCCGAGATACCAATTTGCTAGCCTCTGTTATCTCTGCACACACTTCTAAGCAGTGGCTTAGCACAGTGTTCAATTTAGGGTCAGGTCTGTATCTAAAATATATCTAAAGCCCGTGAAGCTTTGCTTTTCTTTCTCGTAGGACAGGAAACTCAAGCTAACAGGCAGAATTTACTCAACAACAGGGTAGTCTAAAATGTACTCGTATATCTTTTTTTTTTCTTTTCTTTTTTTTATGTACTCGTATATCTATGTAACGATCATTGGTTACGTTAATGATAAAGAGGGAAAGGGTCCATCAACCCTACAGAAAGGCCACTGGAGGAAAAAATGAATTCTGACTGTGACCAATTTATGGGTAGTTCTAGCAACTGCTGGAGCCGGCAGCAGCTGCAGCTTGGAGCTGACTTGAACCACAGGTGAAAGCCAACACAAGCGGATGGAAAACTGCCACCATCACATGAATGCGCCCTGTCCCAAGAGATTAGACCAGTTGAAGTCGCAGCGATTGGGTTTAAAGGGGCAGCAGCTGGGATGCCGGCAAGCCACAGAAATCCAATACTTCACAGGATTATCGACTCCCAGCCAAGCGTTTCAGCTTTTGGGGGATCAGGTTCTAAGCACCGTTTATTCAGTAGCAAAAGTGTGCGAGGTGACAGAGTGCAGATGCGATATGACGCCCCCCCCCACGTGAAGGGCTTCCAGTGTTTAAAGCAACAATCTGAAAGTTCCCTATACTAGAAAGCCACTAAGCAGAAGCACCTGGATCTAACTTAAAAGAAAAGCACTTCTGACCAAGATGATTTCGAATGGATGCAAAAAAAATGCATCATGCCCGGGCTGGAGTGCTGAAACGCTGAACACGCAGACTTGCTGCATGCATCTGAGCAAAGGGGCTCCAGTTCCTGGAAACTTAAGCCGGAATGAGATGTGGTTAGCAGGAGTCACAAGGCTCCTCTTCATTCTTTTCCCTGCAGTGGACAAACACAGCTACCCTTTTGGAATCAGACCAGATCCGACTTAGCGATGACGTAAGGCTGGCTCAGGACAATTTCTTGCCCCCCAGCAAGGTACATCCCTTCCCTCCTGGGCCTGTGCCACTGCTGGCGGAGTCCATGCCAAGTGTTGCAGGGGCTTGGCACCGACTTGGCCAGGGGTGGTGTGAGCCTGGGAGGGGATGCCAGTCTTCTCCTGTGCCACTGATGGCTTGGAGCCAGCCGATCCCCTGGGGTGCCTTCTTGCTGTATAGCCCCCAGCAGTCACTTGGGTGGCCCAGCCACAGAATGGCCCCTGCTATGAAGGGTGAGGTTTAGCAATCACAAATGCCTTCTCCACGGACAGACAAACGCTTGCAACACTCATCAGGCAGAAATGTAACAATGCCTCCAAGAGACTCGCTCTCACCCAACACAGTTAGCAGCAGGATACAACTGAACACAAGGCTGGAATCCTATTTGCATAGCTATCAGGCAGCAATCCTCTTTGGACTTATTGAAACTTACTTCTGAGTAAACATATACAAGATCTGAGCCCTGCTTACAAGGACTTTGGTTTGGTGGGGGTGCAGATCCACTGTCGATGCGATGCCACCTCTCCTGAAGCAACAGGCACCTACTTGATAAATCCCCGTTCCCAAAGACGTCTGGGGAAATCATTCATTCCGGTTTCCAAATAGCAGATTCATATCAACTAAAACCTCAAACGCTCTGCCTTAACTCAGGTTGTAGACAAAGCTACACAAATGTTAGCCTTGGAACTGGCACCGAAATCCTACACCCTTGAAAGGAAAGCCCCTGAGCGTCTGCAGAATTTGCCCCAAAGGATAGCTGTTTTTAAGGTCATCACAGGGGAAATAAGAGTCTGGGGGGTTTTAAGCGCATCAGCCCTTTAAACCTAGGAAGTCCCCGACACAGTGGGTTGGGGGAGGGGATCAACCACCACCACCCCCAGCTGATTGAGCCACAGGTCTAGCTTTCATCTGCAACCTGCCCCCCCCCCCGAACTGGCTCCGAGCCAAGAGGAAAGGCAAAGAAAGTATACATATTTTAATTTTTTAAAATTAGTAAATTTGTGCAAGACCTCTGACAAGTCTAGTCCCTGCCCAGGGAGTTAACGCCTCGCAGTCCAACCCTAAACATGCTAATTCAGAACTAAATCCAACTGAGGTCACACATGTTTAGGATCACAGCCTGAAAGCCCAGTTGCCAGGAGAGTCAGTCGACTGGTCTGTTGCTCCCCAGCAGGTCTTTCACATCACTTGATGCTTTTTTAAAAACGGGACGGGAGGCACTGGGGATGGAACCTGGGGATGTTTGCACGTAAAGCAGAGGTTGCATTTGGGATCTTCTGCATGAAGCTGGCTGGGACCTTCTGAAGGCAGCCAGAGATCAAATTTTTGGGGGGGGGTCCCCTGCACGCAAAGCAGATGCTCTGCCACTGCACAGCGCCACTGATAAGAGACTCCGGTCTGGTCACTTGAAGCTTTAACTTCACCCAAAGTACCCCCGAGTACGCTTGGGAATATATCATCCACGTTAATCCATCAGCATCGAGTTCTTCTTACATGTCGCGACTGATTCCAAATATCTGCTTCTGGTTTTAGTAACATCAGATACAGTACAACAAACGGGGCAAGGAAAAAATACACCGGGGGGGGGGGGGAATATGCATCCCTTCCTCTAAACTTCCCTTAAGCTTTCTCTTTCTCTATCCTGCCTGCAGAAATCCTGGAGCAGCTTTTTGCGTCTCCCGGAGCGGTCGCAATGCTCAGAATCCTCTCCTGGGAGCAAGCCCCGTCGAAAGCGCGTCTCCTCTCTGACCCCCGCTCAGGGCTACTCGGACTCCCAGGAAAGCGCTCTCAGCGTCGCTCCCCTCCACCCCCGGGTCTTCTCCCCTCCACGGACCCAGCCTTTGCGCGGGGCGGGGACCCGGCGGGCTCCGTCTCCCTCCCGTACCTGGGAGAGGATGTTCTCCTGGTTGTCCGCCTCGTCCTGCAGCGGGGCGTCGGCGTTGGCGGCGGGGCTGGCGCTGGGGTCGGCGCAAGCGGTGCCCCACCACACCGCCAGGAGCGCCGCCGAGCAGCAGCAGCAGAAGAGCAGCGCCACGGGCCGCGCCATGGAGGCGCGCGGCGGCTAGCAAGCGGCGGGCGAGCCGGGCATGGGGCGGGCGGCGGCAGTGAGCTCGCCTCTCTCCTTCCCGGCCTTCTGGAGAGCCGGCGGGAGGAGGGGTCGCACTCGAGCGGGCCAGAAGGAGGAGTCTCCCTGTGGCGCCCTCTGTTGTGCGCTCGCTCGCTGGCCTCCGCCGCCGGCGGCCTCTGGAGGGGGGAGGGATCGGGGGCGCATTGGGAGGGGGCGGCGGCGGCGGGAGAGACGGCCTTCCGCAGGATTTGGCCCCGGAACCTGTTGGCCGCGGCCCGTAAGGAAGATCTCCGCCTCCTCCCCCCGGCCAGCCTCCAGCCTCCCTTCCCAAGGCGAGCGATGAAGCCGGAGCTGGCGAAGGGGCTTCCGCCCACGTTGGGGGGCGCTCTGTCTACACGGGCGCCGGACGGCACTGGGAGTGAGTCCCGATTGGAAGGCGGACGGGAGGCGCACAGCTCAGCCTTTCCTCGCGGCGAGCGGGCTTTCGAGCGCTTCAGGCTCCGGACCGCCTCGTCTGGGACTCCGTGTGAGCGGTTGCCGAAGACGCGTGCAAGAGGGTCGAGTTGAGGATTCTCCGGCGCGCTCTGCAGGCAGACAGATCACGTTTTGGAGAGGTTGCGGAGCGTCGCTTAAATCAATACCATAAAATCTTTCTTTGTCAAGTGCCTGTCTTCATAACCGAAAAGTATCTCTTGGCCGCTTGCCTGCTTGACAAAAGAGCGTCGGTGCCCACATTATCGAGGCAATCTTGGCTGGGCTCGGCGGGGTCTTTTAAGGCATTTCTTCCTGCGGGTTCTGTTATCCCAAGCAACTCTGGACAATTGTGCCAGTTTTGGTTTATGTTGCTAAATGGGGTACTACTCTCTAAGCTGTGGAGTCTTGTGAGCAAAAATTCTCCTTTGTGAGCTACTGGCATTAAAGTTGTGAGCGAGCGATTTGGCTACTGCACAAATTAACTTGCTCTGGAACCATCCTTCCTGAGCTAAGCCAAAAATCTGTGAGCTGGAGGCTAAAAAACTGTGAGCTAGCTCACACTAACTCAGCTTACAGGGAACACTGCTCTTCAGTTGGAAGTTTCAGTTAAAGTATTTTTAAAATGTATTGGCTAGGACTGTCCATAGCTCTGTCACCGCCGCTAATTGAAGCATCCATGTTCAGAAGCAGTGTGCTGAGAGGATCAACAAAGAAGGGAGCTCTTGCCTTTATCCCCTGCTTGTGATCTTGGTGCAGTGGTTAAGTGTGCGGGAGAACCGGGTTTGATTCCCCTCTCCTCCACTTGCAGCTGCTGGATGACCTTGGGCAAGCCATAGTCCTGGCACAGCTGTCCTTGAAAGGGCAGTTCTTGAAAGAGTTCTCTCAGCCCCACCTACCTCACAGGGTTTGTGTTGTGGGGAGGGGAAGGGAAGGGAAAGGAGTTTGTAAGCCGCTCTGAGATTCCGAGTGAAGGGCGGAGTATAAATCCAATCTCTTCTCTTCCCAGAAGCATGGAGCCATTGTTGGAAACGGTGTGCTGGTCTAGGCAGCCTCTTGCTCTGGTTCTGCAAACCTCTCCTTGTTTTCTTAAGATGCAAAATGAATTCTTTGCATCAGCCTTCGATACCATTATTGGAGACATACATACCTGAACGTTGTTTTTCAGGGGGTGCCTTTGGCAAGCCAGACTTGGGGAAGGTTGAAGTGATGGCAAGTCACCACAGGGCAATCGCCTGAGGTTGGTAAGAAGTCAAAGGTGAAATCTTCTAATTCAGGGGGGGGGCCCAACCTTTTTGAGCCTGTGGGCACCTTTGGAGTTCTGACACAAGGTGGAGGGAACAATCACAAAATGGCTCCCAAGGGAGGCACAGCAACACACACACACTGGGAAAGAAGAATGAGCCAGAGAATAAAACCAACACTATGGTAGCAGTTGCTGCTGAAGCAATGTTATTTTAATTTGAATAGCCAATCATATCTCCAGTGGCCAGTCAGAAATGGCCCCACCCACTTTCTGAAAGCGTTCCGTGTGCCTCAGCGTCTAGTCATACCAGCCACATGACCACGGAAATGTCTTTGGACAGCGCTGGCTCTTCGGCTTGGAAACGATGAGCACCGCCACCCTAGAGTTGGATTCAACTGGCTTTCGAGCAAGGGAAACCTTTATGTTTACTTTCTGAAAACACTTGGTGGGCCCCAGGTAAGGGGTTGGTGGGGGCCATGGTGCCTAGAGGCAGCACACTGGGGACTCCTGTTCTAATTCAAATCCATAACTTATTGTTAGAAATAGCAGTAGAGGTCTGACGTGAATTTATTCGTGCATTTATTTGGTACATTTTTATCCCACCTTCCAAGGCAGGATAAAAAGAGTGATGTCCGTCATTCTCCCCTCCTCAACAACTCTTTGGGATAGTAGAAAAGAGCAAGAGTCCAGTAGCACCTTAAAGACTAACAAAATTTGTGGCAGGGTATGAGCTTTCTTGAGTCACTGCTCACTTCTTCAGATAAAGCTAGAATGGGAGTCCATCTTCCCTATATATTGGAAAGTGGAGTGATTCCAGATGCCAAATGACATTAGCAGGCCAATGACAATAGCAGGTGTGATTGGAATAGGTGTGATATGCAGAGAGGTCGTAGGAGTGGAGAAATCAACATTGGTAATGCGACAGGAAACCTAGGTCTTGATTCAGTCCATGTGGATGCATTGTCTCGAGCTTAATTATCAGTTGCAATTCAGCAGTCTCTCTTTCTGTGAGATCGGTTCGGCTGAGAGAGAGTGACTGGCCCTAGATCACCTGGCAAGCTTCATGGCAGACTGAGCATTTGAACCTGGGCCTTCCACATCCTAGTCTGATACTAACTGCCATACCACACCAGCCAGTATAATATCAGTTTTTGAGAAAGGATGCATACGAATCCAGCAAATCAGTCGATGTTTTTGGGAAACATTAGTAAAAACTATCATTGTGAAACATGCCAAAAAAACCCCAATCCACTCAGGGGAAGTCTGTCTTTACCAGCTTTTGAAAGTGACATATGATCTGGTAAAATCCTCTATGCTCGTCTTCCAAAACAAAAAAAAACCTCTTCACTAGGACTGCAATCGTAGGTGTGCCTTCTTGGGAATAGATCCTATTTAACATGCTGGGAATCATGGATGAATTAACTAGTATTAAGCTGACAACCCCTCATCAAAGGCTGCAGACCAATTCTAATTGGCAGCCTTCCATGAGTACACAGAAGCAAGGTCTGCTGTAAGAACAGGGTTTGATGTAACACTCCTTCACTCGGAGTCTCAGAGCGGCTTACAAACTCTTTTCCCTTCCTCTCCCCACAACAGACACCCAGGTGGGGCTGAGAGAGCTCTGACAGAAACTGCTCTTTTCAAGAACACCTCTGACAGAACTATGGCTTGCCCAAGGTCATCCAGCAGCTGCAAGTGGAGGAGTGGGGAATCAAGCCCAGTTCTCCCAGATTAGAGTCCGCACGCTTAACCACTACACCAAACTGGAAAGGCACACACATACCAACATGCACTCCTTGGTTAAAGATGAGGTTGTAGAAACTAGATTTGGGCTGCTAGATTCGTCCAATAGCACCTTAGATAACCAACAAGAGTCTTGGGTTACGAGCTTTCGAGATCCAATGCTCCCCTCCTCAGATTGTTGGTTTCTTAAAGTGCTACAGGACTAGAATCTAGCTGTTCCTCCACAGACCCTCTGAGTCTTATCTCTATAGATTTGGGCTGCAAAGCTTAAATACTTGTGTTGGTATCCCTCTTTCCATGCTGTTGAACATCAGAAGAGCTCTGCTGGATCAGGCCAATAGTCCATTTAGTCCAATATCCTGCTTCACATAGTGGCCAACTGGTTGCCCTGGAGGGCCAAACAAACATGATACAGAGGCCAAGTTCTTCCCCAATGTTTTCTCCTAGCATATGTACTCACGGGATTACTACTGCCCCTGGAATGTGGGAATTCCCTCTAGTCATCATGGTTAGTAAGCACTGATGGACCCAGGGCTATTTTGGGGCAGGAACGCACAGGAACAGAGTTCTGGCTGGTTCCCAAGTTGGCCACGCCCAGAAGGAACTCATTAGCAATAATAGGCCACACCCAACATCAGAAACTCATTAGGATTGGCTATATTAGGGCTGTGTGGCCTAACATGCAAAGGAGTTCCTGCTATAAAAAAAGCCCTGGGTTTTGACAACAAACAAGGTAAACAGAATAAGAAGCAAAAGATGGGTGTGGCTGGATGACCACACGTCTGGTGACATGGGGTGTGGCCTAATATGCTAATGAGCTGCACTGTTGGGGGGTGGGGGTATCCTAATATGCTAATGAATTTCTGCTGATGGATGTGGTCTGTTATGCTAATGAGTTCCTGCAGGGCTTTGTCTACAAAAATAACCCTGGATGGACCTATCCTCTCCATAACGCTGTCTACTTCCTATTTAAGGCCATCTGTGCTGATGGACATAGGCATGTAAATCCCACAATTTGCCCTTGAGGGGTCCCAAAATATCACCCTAACCCAGGGGGGTCAAACATACGACCTGGGAGACAGAACCAGCCCATCCAGGACTTTTATCTGGCCTGTGAGCAACTGGTGCAAGAAAGCAAAGGCAGGATGCTGTTGGGGGGTGGTAGAGCGTGTGTGCAACTGCACACAATGAGGTGTGTGTTGTCGAAGCTGTCAAAAAATGAAAGGAAGGAGACAGGTATGAGATCTCTTGAAAAAAGCCTAGTTTTGCATATGATTAAATACATTTATGTGGACTCCCCAGCAAATCAATTGCTTTCATGTCTAGGAATCAATTGCTTTTGTTTGTATTTTGAGTAAAAGATCTTATTGTTCTTTGGGTTCGCCTGTGTCCTTTATAAAGTTTATATCCCCGGTACCTGGCATTATATTTTATGGCAGACATGGCCTGGCCCAACCAAGGGACATTTATGTCAGATCCAGCCGCATAAGAAATGACTTTGACACCTCTGCCCTAGCCTACCTCAAAGGCTCTTATAAGGATAAAAGGTTGGGGGGAGGACAATGTTGTAAGTCACCTGAGGTCCTCCTTGTGAAGAAAAGGAGGGTAGAAATATGTTACTATCTAACTGTACATCATGATTCCCCTGCCCCAGTTTGAGCTGATCACTCTGCCTTACAGTTTCACTCACCAATCTGTTTTTAATTAGGTCAGGAGTCCCCAGCCCTTTTGAACCCACAGGCACATTTGGAATTCTGACATGGCGTGGTGGGTGCAGCAACAAAATGGCTGCCACGGGAGGTGGAGCCAGACACAAAACGATTGCCACAGCTTAACTTCAGTAACTCAGCGCAGATCTTTGCATTGTGGTGGCAGCTGATGCCAAAGCATAATTTTAAGATATCTGCACAGCCCATCAAATCTCCAATAGTCAGTCAAAAGCCTTGCTGGGCAAAAGCCCTACCTGGCCATGCCCAGTTCCTAAAAACACTTGGCTGGCTCCAGAAAAGGTGTTTGCAGACACCATGAGCCCCACAGGCAGCACAATGGGGAATTAGACGATGATCTTGGATTCACTGCTCTTCCCAAGTGTCTCCCTTAGAAGATATATTTCCAATGCCCAGGCCAGGGACAGCTGGGTATTTGGTTTTGCACCTCATTTCCCTCCCAATACTGCCTTCACGGCTTGTTTAAATTCCAAAGTGGCAATCCTGGATTTATTCAGCCACATGACATGAAAGTTCATTTTCTTTTAGAGTCTATTTTTGGGGAAAGAACCACTAAGCTTTGCAATCGTTTGGTAAATTCTGAGGAGGTGATTTGCTGAGATGGTGGAAATTGTGCCAGACCGTTTGCCTCCCGGCAAAGAGACAGCCTCTTCCAATTGCAGAGTAAATTGCCGGTTTTTCATTCCCATCAGCTGTAAAACGGCAAATTCCTTCTCAGCCACCTCTCCATTAGATAGCATTCATCATTCCCTTCCCAGAGCCATAGATGGGGTTTCCTAATTTAGCATTCCAATAAATCTTCCCCTCACCAAACAGGCAGACATTTTAAATTAATTTTTCACTCAACAGGGAGCAGTTTGAACAAAGCCCCAGGGGTCAGTCGTTCCTTAGACAACTCACTTTCACAAAGTACTCCAAAGAAAAACACCATCACGCCAGTAAAAATATCAAGCAGGGCGGGACGGGGGAGGGGAAACGGCCAAGAAAATAATAATTGCAACGTCAACAAGGGAAAACACGGCAAAAAAAGTTGACAGGAAAGGGGTTAAAAATCCTGCATTTGTTCATTTTGAAAGCCTTCCATTAAATAAAAACAGATGGTAAAAATCTAGAGAGTTTTTTTTTTAATGTAACGTCTCCTTTGCAAGCTCTGTGAAATTAGGGGTGTCCCAATTCTAACCCCAACCAGCAGTAGGGGTAGGAATCCCCAGTTCTGGTGGAAGAGGAACAACTCCTGGAGCTGGACCCTGCATAGGGGAGTGCGTGTGTGCTGATGTGTTTGTGTGTGTTTCTACCTGTCTTGTCAGTCTCGATCCCGTGTTCCATCAGTGGAAGGTACTGACAGCTGCCAATCTTCCTGGCTTTCCTTTCCCTCAGCAGTCTTTTTAAGACTCCATTAGAACATCCATAAATCAACCTCAGTTACTGGATTTGAAAGAACAAAGGACTTGGGATCCTTTACTACAGCACAAGCACTTTAATCTTGGATAGAACACTTACAGGCACTTTTCATCCATCATTAGAATGGACCGTTGATAGTGATAATGAATTGTTTATTGTGATTAAGATATGTACTTACGTAGAGACATGTTGTTGTTGTTCAGTCGCACAGTTGAGTCCCACTCTTCGTGACCCCATGGACCACATCACACCATGGACCACATCACGTAGAGACATATGCATTATAATAAGAAAACACTGAAGTATTGAACTTCCCATAGTTATAATTTCATGGTTCTTGTATTTTTTTAATGTATACCTTGTTCCCATGGATCTCTCTGGATTATATATGTCTTTCTAACCTCAGATGGAAGAGAAATAAGGGAATGTCCCCTCTCTTTCCATTGTAGGCTCTCAACCTGCATGGCTATTGCTCCACATGGGTCTTGCAACCGTGGGAATAAGGTTTCTAAGGGTCAGAAAGGACTTCTGCGGGAGCAGATGGCCAGGGGTGGTCTTAGACAATGGGCAACAAGGGCTGCCCCAGACCCCACACTGGGGGGGTCCCTGACCACCCACAGCTCCACCTCCAGATAGGGGTGTAAGAAAAAGAGCATGGGCTCCCACAGCCACCACTCATGCCACCCCATCTGGAGCTCGAATGTGGCAGGGAGGCAGCATGGGGCCCCAGTGGGGGTGGCAGTGACTAGGGCCTTATCCTAGACTTTTGCCCAGACCCTCAATCAGGAAGACCTGGGAACTGCTGGGGGAGTCTTTGAGTGGGATCCAGCCCATGGATTACTGAATCTACATAAATGGATTACTTGGCTTATGGTTTTTTTTAATTTTTACTTGAAATATTTATATTTATATAGAACTTTTCTGATATTGTTAAGTATGAGACATCAGTCAGCTCCTAACAAGTGATTCAGCTTTATTTGAACACGACAGAAACCGACACAAAAACCAGAGAGCAACAGGCTCTCTTTTAAACTTTCCGGGCGAATATAACCACACCCCTAAATGAGTTAACAACCAATTAAACTGCTTAGATAAAGGCCAATGAAACTAGTTCCCTCCAGAACCTTTCTTATGTTCTGATTGGTCTACTGCGCAGAGTAGCCAATCAGAGTGTGCCTTACATGATACCAGCTCTTAGTTGAAGCTCAGGCATACATACATAATAATATATAACAGATACATATGCAAATTAGATTTTCATATATAAAAATAAAATGCTCTGTTGATGAGGATGTAGTCAGGGATGCTCTAGGCTGATCCTGTGTGGCCCCTTCCAACTTGGTGACTCTGTGGTGGCCATTTTCAAAAGGAGGCTGAGAGAGACTGGGAAGAGCAGCCATGAAGGAGCTAGAAAAGAAAGCTGACAGGAAGAAAGTTGATTCACTTGGTGTTGGAGGAGAGTTTTACAGATACCTTGAACTGCCAAAAAGAGAAATAAGCGGGTTCTAGACCAAATCAACCCTCCCTAGAAGCTAAAATGACTAACCTGGGGCTATCATACTTCAGTCACCTTACAAGAGGACAAGAGTCACTGGAAAAGACAACAATGCTAGGAAAAGGCAGCAGGAAAAGAGGAAGACCCAGAATGAGAGGGACTGACTCTATTTAAAAAAGCTACAGTCCTCAGGTTGCAAGATCTGAACAAGGCTGTTAACGATAGGATGTTTTAAAGGACCATCACGCCATTAATTCATACGGTCACCATAAGTCAGAAGCAACTTGATGGCACTTCCCCCCCCACCTCTCTCTCTCTCACACACACACACACAGAGTAGCCACTGGCAGAATGTGGCTATTTCTCTGACATTATGGAATGTGGCCTCTTTTCCTTGTGCAGTTGTTGTTGTTCAGTCGCACAGTCGAGTCTGACTCTTCGCGACCCCATGGACCAGATTATGCCAGGCCCTCCTGTCTTCCGCTGTCCGCTGAAGTTTGCTCAATTTCATGTTCGTTGCATCGATGACACTGTCTAACCATCTCATCCTTTGCCGTCCCCTTCTTCTTTGACCTTCAATCTTTCCCAGCATCAGAGTCTTCCTTGTGCAGTAACAAAAGTTAAATTTACCTGAGGGCGGAGGCAGGATGCTTAAACTCTGCAGATGAGGTGATCTTCAAGCAGGTCCTCCTGGAGATGGCTAAATGTACAAAAATCTAGCAAGGGGATGAAGCTCAGCTACATAGTCTGTGGTGTCCCTGCCGGCTTTTTAAAAAGCGAACCTCAGTAGGGTAGCAAGCAGACCTGGCCAAGAACATACCTTCCACACGGCAACCAGTTCACTGTAGGGCTTTAAACCTGGTGACGAAGATGCTGCCAGGGAATGAACAATGGCAAACGTTTTGGCACCACAAACTCTGGAGAGAATCGCACAGTCGTGTTTTGCATTTTCTGTTTCGTGGGCTTGCGGGGAATAGTATAGCTTTTCAGTATCAGAGTCCCAAGATACTGGCTGACTCACCTCAAATGGCAGCCAGTGCAGCCTTTTTAGCCACAGCAACAAGTAAGGGAGGGGGGGAATTGAAGAAATAAAAACAACCCTTTCCTTTCAATCAAAATGTAGAGTCTGGCTCTTGAGAGCCGTGGTCACAAGCCCAGAATGCCTCTGTAGCTGACAATCCCATCTTCTTTGCCAAAAAAAAAAAAATAAATGGCGTTGTGAGAACTGGACAACAAAAATATGTGATTAACTAGGAACTATTTACTTACCCCTCCCCCAAGGCCCCACTTAACTGGTTTCCAGCTTGTCCTTTTTCGGCTTCAATATTCTCACATCCTTCGGAAAAAAGCGAACTGGCTGCAGCAAAAAGCAAATGTTTTCCATGATTTGTCGTACTGCAACACTGCTGGAAAAAGATGCCACAAAGCACACACTAAAAATGCAATAAGACATAATATGTAGCTTAAGTGTTGTATCAATAAATAGTAGGGTTGTAGAGTTGCCATTCCCCTGTTGGGAGTCAGGGATCTCCTGGTTTTGTGGGCTCCTGCCCACTGCCGGCCAGCTGGCTGGCGGGACCACTCCCTCCCTCCCAACAGTGGCATCCCCAGAAATAAATGCAACATGCCTACGTCACCTGGAAGTGACGTAGGCACGTCAGTGACATGGGGTGGGTGGGTGGCTGATGATCTGGTTTTTGGGCAAAACTCGATGTTTTGAGGCTGATTTTACCATGGAGTTTTGCCCATAAACCAGACCATCGCCCCCAACTTCACTGATGTGCCTATGTCACTTCCAGGTGACGTAGGCGCATCGCACAATGTCACTTCCAGTGATGTAGAAGAAGAGATTGGACTTATATCCAGCCTTTCACTATCTGAAGGAGTCTCAGAGCGGCTTCCAATCCCTTTCCCTTCCCCTCCCCACAACAGACACCCCCTGTGAGGTAGGTGGGGCTGAGAGAGCTCTCTCCAGAATTGCTCTTTCAAGACCAGCTCTGACAGAACTTATGACTGACCCAAGATCACGCCAGCAACTTCATGTGGAGGAGTGGGGAATCAAACCTGGTTCTCCCAGATTAGAGTCCATGCTCTTAACCACTACACCAAACTGGCTAAACCAACCTGTAGGCATGTCATGCAACAGCGCTTCTGGCTCCCAGAACGCCCCCCCTCACCTCCTTATATAGTTGCCACACACACACACACCCTCCTGTGGGGATGGAGGATTCCCCCACTCGCAGCCTGCATTTTCCACCACCTCTCTGAGCCATCAACTTAGCATGATGTAACTTCTGGGGAAGTCACGCCTCTCTAGGAACTGACCAAAACTCTAGAGAGGACTGATGTCACTTCTGTCCACCATCCCCTCCCTTGGAAGTGATGTCAGTCCTCTCTCGGGATTGCCAGAAACAGTATGGTTCCTAGAGGGATGTAACAACACTTCTAGTTTTTCCTGGAAGTGATGTCACACAGTTGACCTAAGGCCACGCCCCCATGTCCCCATACCTCAGTCTTCCACTGGCTGCCAGGCCAGACTAGCAGCCCTAATAGGTAGTTAGCTATTGCATGGTCAAATGTGACTTTGCACTACATGGGGTCATATTTTGGCACCACAAAATCGCTAGAGAATTGCACACTCCAGTTCTGCATTTTCTGTTCCACTGGCTTGCATGGAATACAATGCCTTGTAAGGGTAGTGTCTCATTGTTCCCAATGCCATTTTATTAAATCTTCAACCTTTCTGGAAAAAAAACCCACTAGGGGTGTGGTGGTATGGAAACAGAGCAGAGCAACTGACTTTTAATTTAGGAGCAAGCATGGGAAATGAACTGACCCAGTTAGATAATGTTTTTAATATGTTTTGTAGCATTTGGGGGTCCAGTTAGGACCCCAAACCTGTAAACTGGAAGCTTTGTCTCTGAAGCAAACACTAGACTCCATGCGAAATTACATGGGTAAGATAACACCAGTCAGTTGGGAAATACATGGAATTCATACAAGCAAAATGAGGATATGTGTTGCAAGGGATAGGGGAAAAAATGCCTTGTGATGCTGGCAGAGGCCCAGTAAACTAGAAACACCAACCTTACAAGAACACAGCACACTAGGCCTTTCCACTGGCATGCACAGTGCTGGAGATGCTAAGCCTGTTACCTTAAAACACCCTGTTCCTTGGCTTGTTACCAAGAAGCAAAGGGCCCTTGGCCAGAGTCTCCTACGGAGTTCTGAGCCATGACAGTAGATCGCTGTTGACAGAGGTCTATTGTGTCGGCAAGGCAGTGTGTTGGTTCTCTGGCTGCCCATCCATCTGTAAAACCACATGTGGCCACTCAGACCAGGAATATGTTTCCGGGCAAACTTGTATCTAGCTAGGGGGATGACTTAGGGACATGAAAAATACGGTAGAAGACAGAGTCAGGATACAGGAAGATCTTGACAGGCTGGAAAACTAGGCTAAAACAAATAAAATGAATTTCAATGGGGATAAATGTAAAGTTCTACATTTAGGTAGGAAAAAAATCAAACGTATAATTATAGGTTGGGGGAGACTTGTTTTGGCAGTAGTGTGTGTGAAAAGGATCTAGGGGTCTTAGTAGACCATACATTGAACGTGAGTCGGCAGTGTGATGTGGTTGCTGAAAAGGCAAATGCGATTTTGGGCTATATCAACAGAAGTATAGTGTCCAGATCACACAAAGTGATGGTATCGTTTTACTTTGCTCTGGTTAGACCTCACCTAGAGTCTAGGTTTTGGGCACCACAATTTAAGAAGGATATAGACAAGTTGGAATGTGTCCAGAAGAGGGCAACGAAGATGGTGAGGGGTCTGGAGACCAAGTCCTATGAGGGAAGGTTGAAGGAGCTGGGTATGTTTAGCCTGGAGAGGAGACGACTGGGAGGTGATATGATCACCATCTTCAAGTACTGGAAACGCTGTCATATAGAGGTATAAAGTACTCAGACTGATGCATTAAAGAGTGATTTCAGCTCATACTTTATTAGTGCACAGGAGAACTTGAGATAACTTGCATGGCCCATGGCCTGCTTATATTCCTGTTCTAAACACACCCAACACACACCCATGATTGATTTATTTACAAACAACTCCCCCTATTGGTTCTCTATTAGGATCCGGGCTGGCCGATAGGTGACTTCTCGGATCCTTCGCTTCTATTGCCATTGGGATGCGAAGCTCAACTTGTCTGCATGGCCACGTGTGAGCCTGACAGCGTGCGTGGTCTACCTTGGTACATAACAAGAGAATAGTGTGGAGTTGTTTTCTGTTGCCCCAGAAGGTTGGACCAGAACCAATGGATTGAAATTAAATCAGAAGAGTTTTTCGCTAAACATTAGGAAGAACTTCCTGACAGAGCGGTTCCTCAGTGGAACAGGCTTCCTCAGGAGGTGGTGGGCCCTCCTTCTTTGGAGGTTTTCAAAGAGGCTAGATGGGTATCTGACAGCAATGCTGATTGCGTGAACTTAGGCAGATCATGAGAGGGAGGACAGGAAGGGTTGCCTCAGTGCTTAGTTCTTGTGGCCCTTTCTTACATGCCCAGGGAAATGCTGATTGCCACTTTGGGGTCAGGAAGCAATTTTTCTCCAAGCCAGTTTGGCTAGGTATCCTGGAGGTTTTTTGTCATCCTCTGGGTGTGGAACAGCAGTCACTGCAAGTGTGGAGGGGGAGGTACTTGTGAATTTCCTGCATTGTGCAGGGGGTTGGATTAGATGACCTTGGAGATCCCTTCCAACTCTATGATTCTGTGAAAATAAGGAGCTCTGCAACAAACCTGACCTAGTGAGTGGTCAGTTTCTTTCTGGCTTGATCTGAATTCCAGACCCTTCCTGATGGCTTGGATTCAGGGCTGCGTTAAGATACGTTGACAACATAAGCTGTATCACATTTAAGAGGCCCTGGGTGTGATCATACGTACCGGAAGCAACGGCAGCCATGCGATTCCCCCGCAGATTAAAGGGATGTGATCAGACAGACACATCTGTCTGGCATCCCGGAGTCGTCAGTGGGGCGTCGTTGCGTGCAGCAGTAGCATGGAAAAAAGCTACTGCTGATAACTCAGTAGTATGGGGAACTGCGGATGCGCGGCGGGAAGTTTGATCGCGCAAACATGCGTCATTGCAGGCGGGGCAACAGCCTCACTTCCCCCCTTCCGTATGACTGCAGCCCCTGTTTTGTTGTTGTTGTTCAGTCGCATAGTTGAGACGACTCTTCGCAACCCCATGGACCACATCACGCCAGGCCCGTCTGTCTTCCCTTGTCCTCTGGAGTTTGCTCAACTTCATGTTCATTGCATCGATAACACTGTCTAACCATCTCATCCTTTGCCGCCCCCTTCTTCTTTGACCTTCAATCATTCCCAGCATCAGGGAATCATTCCAGTGAGTGCTCCCTTCTCATTTGGTGGCCAAAGTATTTGAGCTTCAGCTTCAGTATCTGGCCTTCCAGGGAACAGTCAGGGTTGATTTCTTTTAGGATTGACTGATTTGATCACCTTGCAATCCAAGGAACTCTCAAGAGTCTTCTCCAGCACCATAATTCAAAAGCATCTATTCCCCACTCAACTCTACCCCACCTTTCAGGGTAGATATTACCTGCCTATCATTTTTCTGCTCACCTTGACAACAGAGAGTACTCCATCTTTCTATGTTATACATCTGAGGATGCCAGTCACAGCTACTGGTGAAACGTCAGGTCCTACAATGCCAAGACCACGTCCACACAACCCGGAAAATCTACAGCAACATTTATTCTTTGGCGCTT
This sequence comes from Gekko gecko, assembly GCA_029375565.1. Lineage (NCBI taxonomy): Eukaryota > Metazoa > Chordata > Lepidosauria > Squamata > Gekkonidae > Gekko > Gekko gecko. The sequence goes on along the minus strand of JAPDNY010000006.1, from coordinate 26,161,797 downwards.
GGCCTTCCTTATGGTCCAGCTCTCACAGCCACACATTACTACTAGGAATACCATCGCTTTGACCATACGGACTTTTGTTGGCAGGGTGATGTCTCTGCTTTTTATTATGCTGTCTAGGTTTCTCATTGCTTTCCTCCCAAGGAGCAGGCATCTTTTAATTTCATGGCTGCAGTCACCGTCTGCAGTGATCTTGGATCTCAGGAACGTGAAGTTTGTCACTGCTTCCACGACTTCCCCTTCTATTTGCCAAGGAGTGATGGGGCCAGATGCCATGATCTTAGTTTTTTTGATGTTTCAAGCCAACTTTTGCGCTCTCCTCTTTCATTCTGAGCAAGAGGCTCTTGAGGTCCTCTTCACTTTCTGCCATTAGAGTGGTATCGTCTGCATATCTGAGGTTGTTGCTGTTTTTCCCAGCAATCCTAATTCCAGTTTGTGATTCATCCAGGCTGCCATTTTGCATATAAATAATTTTAATATAGATTAAATAAGCAGGGTGACAATATACATCCTTGTTGTACTCCTTTTCCTATGCTAAACCAATCAGTTGTTCCATATCTGGTTCTAACTGTTGCTTCTTGACCCTTATACAGGTTTCTCAGAAGACATGTGACGTGGTCTGGCACTCCCATCTCTTTAAGGACTTGCCACAGTTTGTTGTGATCCACACAATCAAAGGCTTTAGCGTACTCAATGAAACTGAAGTAAATGTTTCTCTGGTACTCCTTTGCTTTCTCCATAATCCAGCAAATGTTGGCAATTTAATCTCTAGTTCCTCTACCTCTTCGAAATCCAGCTTGTACTTCTGGCAGCTCTCTATCCACATACTGCTGAAGCCCAGCCTCGGAGCATCACCAAAATAAAGGGTAATTTTTAAATTCTTTTTGTATTTAGAGGCCCCTCATTATCTAGGGTCCTGAACTGTAATTTACTTAGCTTGTACATAAGGAGTCTATCTGGTCAACAGAACTTGGGGTGAAAAAGCCATAAACAATGTGTGCTATAATTAGTTTGTTATCCACATTTACCTGAAAGAAAGAGGATGAAGAAGAAGGGGAGGTTTCTATACCCCGCTTTTCTCTACCCTAAGAAGTCTCAAAACAGCTTATGATCACCTTTCCTTCCTCTCCTCACAACAGACACCTTGTGAGGTAAGTGGGGCTGAGAGAGTTCTGAGCGAACTGCTCTTGAGAGAACAGCTGTGAGAGAGCTGTGACTGACCCAAGATCACCCAGTAGGCTTCACGTAGAGGAGTGGGGAATCAAACCCAGTTCTCCAGATTAGAGTCCACTGCTCTTAAACCACCCAGCAGGGCGGGTGGTGTATAAATTTGATAAATAAATAAATATACCACTCTGGTTCATGCTTACATGCAGGACCTTGAATATAAGATACCCACCCCAAAAATATTATACATAGAAGGTTTTATCGCTGTGAATACTTGTAAGTTATATGCAAATATAAGACGACCCCCCCTATTTTTCTTGATGGCACACCTGAGGGAAAAATATAGTCATCCTTTTGGGTAAAGGCATTCGTTCTTCGGCAAAAAAGGAGCACTATAGATGTGAAATTCGATGTGGGTGTGACGATTCGGGTGTTAGGCAAGACCTAGATTCTGACCCCAGTTTAGCCATGAAGCTCACTGGGTAGAGTTACCAGCCCTGGGTTGGGAAATACCTGAAGATTTTGGGGGTGGAGCCTGAGGAGGGTGGGGTTTGGGGAGAGGAGGGACTTCAGTGGGGTATAAGGCCCCAACTTTCAAAGTAGTCATTTTTTCCGGGGGAACTGATCTCTGCCGCCTGGAGATCAGTTGTAATTGGGGGGCATCCCCAGCCACCACCTGGAGGCTGGCAACCTTAACACTGGGTGACCGTGGGTGAGTCATTCTCCCGCAACTCTCTCTACGTCATGGAGTTCTTGTGAGGCTAGAATGGAGGAGGGGATAGCGACGTATGCTGCCCCCTGGGCTTGTTGGAGGGAGGTCATGTTAGTCCGTCTGTAGCAGTAGAAAAGAGCAAGAGTCCAGTAGCACCTGAAAGACTAACCAAATTTGTGGCAGGGTGTGTGAGCTTTCCTGAGTCACTGCTTCAGAAATGGAAGAATCATGCCTGCATCTATTTTCATGTTGGTGTTTGTCTGCCTCAGGAGATATCTGTCTGAGCCGTCTGCAGTCTACATCTAAGACAGTGTCCTGTTGAGATATGCAGCCCATCCTCTCTCTCTCTCTCTCTCTCTCTCTCTCTCTCTCTCTCTCTCTCTCTCTCTCTCTCTCTCTCTCTCTCTCTCTCTCTCTCTCTCTCTTTTTGAGAGCCAAAACTAATAGCTCTGAGAACTCATAATAATCAAGCCTGTAACATTCCTCCGTTCACTGATTTCCACACACAAACAAAAAACATCTTTCAACTTGGCTGTTTTTCTTCTAGCTCTGGAGTACGTGAGGCCTTTTACAGCAATCCCATGTTACCGCCTCTTTCCCCTCAACACTTGATTTCTAGATTTGGTCAGACCCAGTAGAATCACCCCCACCCCACCGCAGGCTTGTTCCTGTGTTGTAAACGTGGAGATTTCTTGGCACAGAAAGAAAGTGATGGTCAAAGATTTACCTGCTACATTTCTGCCTGTTGGACTGGTTTTAAGGGCATCAGAATGGGGCCATTTTGGTTTGAGAGTCTTTTCCCATTATTAGGTCCAGGCGAAGGACAAGGATCCTGCAGGTATGAAAAAGAAATTGGCCAATGGTGGCAACTCTATGGGTTAGCTCAGGGGTGTCAAACATGTGGTCCGGAGGCCGGACAATGTCCCCAGAGGGCTTCTATCAGGCCCGCTATGGAACTGGCTGTCTTCTGCTGCTGCTTCCAGTTCTGCTGCTGCTGCATTTATCGTAGGTTTGCAGCTTACAGATACACACCTGAACAGCATACTCAGGATTGCAACAGCACAGACATTTTGATGCAATGATTCAGAGCAAGAGGTGTCAGTTATCAGTCACTGTTACATAAACAAAATATTGCAAGAGTGCTAATATTTTAAGCATGTTTTCATTTTAAGTAAAAAAAACCCACCCTTTTTGTTTGTGTCCTTTATAAAGTTTGTATCTCTGCTACCTGGCATTACCTTTTATGACACACATGGCCAGGGCCCAACAAGGTCTCATTTATGTCAGATCCGGCCCTCATAACAAATGAGTTCGACACGCCTGGGCTGGCTGCATGCACAAACTCATGGACCACGTCTCTCTCTCTCTCCCCCTATATTATAGAACTGTCACATGACTGCCTCCACTCATAGTGTTGGAGGGGTGTGGTCAGCATGAACAGCAAATACCATTCTAGTAAAGAAAATGGGCTCTGTTTGAAATGTAGCCTCCCCCCCCCGCCATGTGACGCAATCAGTGTTACCTTAACTTTGGCATTTTCTTCGCGCAACAAGAATTGTTCCAGGACTTCATTTATTTGTTTTATTAGTTTCATTTGTACCCTGTCTTTCTCCACAATGGCGACCAAAAACAACTTCCATTGTCCCCCTTGCTATCTTTTTATCCTCACAACAACCTTTTGGGGTCAGTTAGACTCAGAATGCGTGACGGACCCAAGGTCACCCAGCCAGCTTCCATGACAGAGTGGGGATTTGGAGCTGGGTCTCTCCGATCTTAGTCCGAGTTTCTAGATACTATTGCATGCTGGCTTTCAGAAAATGTTGAAGGAAAGAGCAATAAGGACCGGCTTTTATTACCTTTTTTAAAAAAAACCTGGCATATTTGTATTGCTTTTAACACTATCTGTCTATCACGTATTGTCCATACAGCTATTGCCTTAAGCGGGCATTAGAACCAAAAATCATTTTAAAAGACCTTGGCCCTGGTCACACAGGCTGATTTCCCACTACAGCTGCCTCGGGATTGCGCCGTCGTTTGCCCCGATACTATTTGTCAATTTCACACCCAAAGCCGCGGGGCTGCATTTTGACCCGCGGCTTCGCCCGATTTCCCCGCAGTTTCCTGATCCTCAAAAAACAGGATCAGGAAACTGCAGGGGAAATCGGGTGAAGCCGCGGGTCAAAATGCAGCCCCGCGGCTTCGGGTGTGAAATTGACGAATAGTATCGGGGCAAACAGCGGCGCAACCCCCAGGCAGCTGTAGTGGGAAATCAGCCACAGTGAATTTGCCGCAGGAGAGCTACGGATGTTGGGTGGATTATCCGTGCGCGATCATACCGCCACATCTGGCAAGTGTAGCGCACCTATGGCTTCCCACCGAAAACCCGCAGTTAAAAAGTACTAGCAACCGGTTTGCCACAGGCTGCTGACGGATGTGGTTGGTGTGATCGCGCTAGCATGCGACTTTTTTTTCTGGCCATCATCTTTGCTGCTGGCGTGACTGACCACACCCCACTGCATCACCGTTGCGTCTGATCACATTATCGCGGATCAAACTGCGATGGCGCAAATAGCCACGCCTCCCCCCCTGCGTTATCCTGCCCGTGTGACCGGGGCCTTTATTCAGATATTGCTCTTATATCTGATTATTGCACCTGATTATTGTAAAATTATGCTCTTATATCTGATTATTGCTCTTATATCTGATTATTGCACCTGATTATTGCAAAATATGAAGTTTTGCACTGAGAGGGTGACCCAATCTGATACCTATTAGTAGCCACAACACCTGGGCTTGCATATTTAGCAATTCCATATTTTTAAGTAAAGAGGTGACTAAATTAGCCCTGAACATGTTGAATATAGGGCACTCCATAATCAGATGTTCAATGGTTTTGAATTGTTTTTAACACTTAACACATATACCAAATGACCTGGATCTATTAGAGCATTTCTGGGGCCAGAATGATTTCTGCACATGGAGTGTGACTTTCCCTACTCCCTCTTCCCCTGAATTTCAGTGGGGGGGTGGCATTTAGGTCTACAGGTGAGAGGAATGAGGTAAGATAGTCACATTCCACAGCTAGAAGTCGTTCCATCTGTGGAAATGCTCTTGTGGATCCCAGCCAGTATGTCCAAACCCAAAGGTTTTTCAAGAGAGATCGGGGGGGGGCGGGGGAGTGAAGCGTCCCTCACAAGTCCTCGCAGGGTCTCCATGGTGGAACTGGGCTCAGCCCAATGGCCGGCCTAACTGCACGACTTAGCCAGACTTTTCACAGGGAGAGGCTGCCAGGAGTAGGGAAAGAGGGAAAGCTGAACACAGGGGCAGGAAAAGGTAGGTTGGCTGGGAGGTGGGAAGGAGGCGGGAAAAGGCAAGAGGCTATGAGGCCTTTCAGGTAAGAGAAAGAGGAAGTAGTGGGGGTGATGAGATGTCCCCTGCAAGTCCTTGCAGGTCCTCCGCTTGTATAGTCGTATTTTCTATTTATATTCAGCTCCCTATGCCACTCATGCAGTAGTGGGGAAATATCTTAACCAATAAAGAAAAAGCATTTTTTAAGGCCAAGACCCCAGAAAGGATGGAGTTCCCAGATCCTACTGCGCATTGTCCCTGGTGGGTGTAAGGGCCTCCTGCAGGCCATTTTGCAGTCTGACAGCCTGTTGAGTTTTAAAGATTACATGAGAATACAGTGTCACCTAGTGGTGATTATATAACATTGTTTCTGTCTGTAGTCATATTTGGTCCTGAGATAGAGGGCTGTGCAATCAGACAATAAGGACCAAAGTATATAAGGTGTTGGACATTAAATCCACCACCAAGTAATTTAGTCGCAAAATTTGGCCATGGGGTAAATACGGTTAGTGTTTGCAGCACTTGGGAAGGGAGGGCAGCACTATGCCCCAGGGCCGTTTCCACAATTGAAAGTGCCCCCCACGTATTCTTTAAGCCCCACTTAGAAAATAAAATACCTTGTTTTGTCCATCTCTTTTTTCTTTACTGGGGTTTTAAAAAGATGGGGAGGAGGGCATTTGCAATCACTGGCCCATGCTTTGGTGGGCACTCCCATGTCTGAGATGATGTGGTACCTGTGGTTCGCACACAGCTGTTTCTTCAAGTTAGGCTCGAACCCTTTATCCCCTGGATGAACATCCTCCCGTAGGACTTGCAACTGTGCACCCCACCACTAGGAACGCAGGAGGCTTAGGACCTGAGCCACCGGCCCCCTCTCTGATGGCTGGGAAGGATTTTGTCCTTCCTGTATGCTCGGCCAGATCAGTTGTACCTTGATTCTGGTGGAGACACACATGTCACATCCCTCAGCCATCTGGTGGGGCCGTGCCACTGCCAGGTGAAGCCCAGCCAAGCTGACTCCTACAATTCTAAATGAATACAATTATTGAAGCACAAAGTCAGGAAAGAATCATAGAGCTGGAAGGGGCCATACTGGCCGTCTGGTCCAACCCGCTGCTCAATGCAGGAGCAGTCTACAGCATCCCTGACAAAGCTCTGACGAGAGCCAGTTTGGTGTAATGATTAGGAGCACAGACTCTAATCTGGGAGAACTGGGTTTGATTCCCCACTCCGCTACTGCTGGTGTGACCTTGGGTCAGTTACAAGTTGTTTCAGAGCTATTCTCTCACAAGCAGTTCTTGAAAGAGCTCTCTCAGCCCCACCTACCTCACAGAGCATCTGTTGTGGGGAAGGGAGGGGAAAGGAAATTGTAAGCCGCTCCTTTGGGTAGTGAAGGGCAGAGTATAAATCCAATCTTCTCCTCTTCCTCCTCCTCTCCTGGCTTTTTGCAAACTATGCAAAACTGAATAATTCAAAAGGGCTTCTCAGCAGAAGTAATTAGGCTAGCAACTGTACAAAATGGTTCACAAAACTTACTTTGGTAAATAAGTAGGGCCTATGGTCCATACTGGAGTTGCGGTGGCTCAAATGGTTAAGACACTGAACTGCAGGCTGTGGAAGGTCAGTAGTTCAGCAGTTCGAGACCCGAGAGTGCCGCATGACGGAGTGAGCTCCCGTCTCTAGTTCCAGCTCCTGCCAACCTAGCAGTTCGAAAGCAAGAAATTGCAAGTAGATAAATAGGTACCACTTCGGTGGGAAGGAAACAGTGTTCCATGCACTTTGGTGTTTAGTCATGCCAGCCACCTGACCATGGAAATGTCTTCGGACAGTGCTGGCTCTTCGGCTTGGAAACGGAGATGAGCACCGCAACCCTAGAGTCAGATTTGATTGACTTTCGAGCAAGGGGACCTTTACCTTTACTTGTGGTCTATACTGCTGTGTACAGCTTATTGTAAGCAGGATCCTATTATGTCATTTCTGCACTGCTTAATGTGTTAATAGTTATGCTGTGCTTCAGTTCTTTCTGGTGGTTTTCAGACTTAAAATCCTAACACATTGGTTACTGAATGTCCCATTTTGTTGCCTGTACTGACTCACTATGTGTAATCAACTTCTGAGTCCCTGTGGAAAGGCAGACTATAAACAATGTAAATAATAGTGAACCAAAAATGAATACAAATAGCATTTTGGTGCATATTGTTAACAGAGAAAGACTAGAGTCCCACACCTTCACTGCTATTACAGACACTTCTGGCCTAAAACTGAAGACTGGCTGACCCTACTACAGTCTGGGGGGGAACGGGACATGCATGTCTCTGACTCTTCTGCCCATCATACCATGGTAGTGTTGCTAATGCTGACGATGTACTGGTAAGTTTCTCAGCATGCTAACTAATAGAGGCTGTTTCTTCCCCTTCAGCCTGCCAGAGGCTTTTTCCTAGAGGCACCCTGGGGTTTGTCTAAGCTCTGAAAGGAGCCAGGGAAATACACCCTGGGAACCAAGCAGTCTCTCAGGTCCTAGTTGCTAGGTTTTGCAACGCAGTAGCTATCTGTGGGCTCACATTCATCATTGCCCTCAACTGGGTTGCAAGCTTAGCGTTCTTTGTAAACTGTGTTCTACTTGAAGCTTGCAGAACAAACAACTTGTGGTAAAGATACTGGTCCCCCAGGGTCCGTTCAAATGTTTTTCTTGGAGTTGGATTGCAGAGAAAGCGTTGCAAAATAGGGTGGTTTCTTTTTCCAGACAGAATTTAATCCTTCAGTTCAGATTGTCTAGTGAGTGTTCTTTCCTCGTTCGTAGGTCGGTATTGGGGGGGGGTCTTTCCCAGGTCAGTTGTCAGTAGCAAGTCCTGGTTTGATGTAAGGGGTTAGGGGCAGGGAACTACAGAAGTTCCCTGCAGAAGAACGAACACCAGTCTAGTGGCGGGTTCTAGTTCAAGCAAGTCTTTGTTGGAATAAAATCCTATTAGTCTTCCAGGGGCTATCAGACGCCTGCTTTTTTCTTCTGCAACAGAATCATAATGCAGACACCCCTCTGGGTGCAGAGACACAGCTAGGCAGCTAAATGAAATGTGATTCCAGTGGCACCTCCCTCGTGACTAACAAAATTTAGGCCAGCACAAATTGACTTGTGAAAGTTCACCCTGGAATAAATGCTGCTGGTCTCTAAGTTGCCACAGGACTTCTGTTTAATTTTATCTAGCTGGTGTATTTTAAAGGAAAGGTTATGATTGGCATGCGGGGGGGCATCGAGACTGAGCTCAACTTGTGCCAACTCTGGATTTGGAAATTCCTGGGAATTTTGAGTGCAGAGTCGGGGGGGGGAGGGTTGGAGAGCAGAGGGAATTCAATGGGGTATAATGCCATGCAGTGCATCCTCCCTCCAAAGCAGCCATTTTCTCCAGGGGGGCTGATCTCTGTCGTCTGGAGACCACTGAAAATCCTAGGTGATCTCAAGGCTTCGCCTGGAGGCTGGCACCCCTTGCAAAAACACGGCTTCGGGTCAGTCATGGCAGTGGGGTGTTTCATAGGGGACCATAACCCTGTCATGAAGGATATCTGATCTGGCCTGTCCCCAAAGTGATTTCATAGTACATCATCTCACATTAGTTATGTGTAGGTATATTGGCAAGGAAAGTATATAAGTGGCATGGGAGCGTCAGATAGTAGATACTATTAATATTCTATTAAAAAGCAAACAAACTATACCCTCTAGGCAAAATTCTTGATTTCTCCCTTATCAGTAATCCTTCTCTGCTGATGTCATCTCACACGTCTGTTTCCTATTTACAGAGCAGTTTTGTTCCCTGGAGCCAAATCACTCCCCCTCCACAGCCTCCACCTTCCCGGCGCCTTGCCAGAAGCATCAAGTAGAACCGGCAACAACCACAACAAGATTTGCATGCAGGGTTGGGAACGTATCGACTTCCCTGGCCCTGCATGCAGGTTGGATGGCTGGAAGCTTTTGCTTGCGTAACTTCTGGGGCTTCCTAGACCCACAAATAACAAGAAGCAGCCACCTTGTCAGTTGCCTTTGAACAGGATCAGCCTTGTGAATGACCGGTGAGGATTTCCTCAGCCAGCTTCAGGTTCACAGTCCTGGTAAGAAGCCACCTGACGAGCCGGCAAGAATCCTGAGATAGTAAGTATTGCGAGTCACCCGTGTCCATCTCTGGGCAGTGCAGTCCTGCCTTTGAAAACTGCCTGCGTGTGACCAGATGTGCAGGTTTCTCTGTCTTTAAAGTAAGGACATTTTTGTCCATTGAAGCGTGCCTTTGGTGGACTGGAAAAATCAGTCACCAATTTCCCGTTAACTGCAACGGAGACTTGTATTCCTTCGCATCTGGTCACCCAAGCAGTGCCCATGCTTAAGAGATGCATAATAAAAATGGCTTACGGTGGATCCATTTTGGCTTCAACGTTTGATGCCCTCTTTTGTATTCACAAGCAGAATAGTTAACTAGTGGGTCTGTTTTTCTGTTTTTCAGGGCCTGTTTATGGAGTTGGGGGTGGGAACTCCGGCCAGAGACAAAGCAGGAACAGGAACAGTTAGTCTGGATTTCCTATTTGATGTTAAGGGAGATGCGCTTTACTGTTTTGGGGGCAACTCTGGAATCCATTAGGAATTTACCAGGGGTCCCCCAGTAAAATCAGCAATGGAGGAGATAAGCTTCCTTGAAGCTCAGCCACTACTAATCTTTTGCAATGGGCCATGACCCAACGGCAGACCATCTACTTTTCATGAGCAAGGTCATAGATTCAATCCCCAGAATCTCCAGTCCAAAGGTTCAGTTAGTAGACGATGGGAAATATCACTGCCTGAGGCCCTGGAGAGCTGCTGCCCATCAATGGAGAAACTATTGGCCTTGTTGGGCCGAGGTTGAACACATGAACACAAAAAGCTGCCTTATACCGAATCAGACCCCTGGTCCATCAAAGTCAGTATTGCCTACTCAGACTGGCAGCAGCTCTCCAGGGTCCCAGGCTGAGGTCTTGCACATCACCTCCTACCTGATCCTTTCAACTGGAGATGATGGGGATTGAACCTGGGACCTTCTGCATGCCAAGCAAATACTCTGCCACTCAGCCACGGCCCCACAGCCCTTCTGACTCAATATAAAATCCAGCTTTATGTGTTCAAAGTTCGGCGACAAAGCAGCAGTTTGCACAACCTGTAGTGCAAGTCTTAGGATGCAGGGCGATGGCAGACCTGGCAAGTGCCCTGGATGAACTGGCATGTACTCATCCCTTCCCCAGAATCATATACATGGGCAAAGGATTCTGTAGCAGATAAGGCAGGTGTGACTTAAGAGGAAAAGTTGGTGTGACAAAGTTCCCTCAAAGGGTTCCAGTCTCTCCACTGTGTCGCTTTGTGACTCTGTGCCTGGCCAAGGAGGACAGTCTACTCTTCAAGTCTGCATTGCTTTGTTTATTCTCTTCAGATCCACCTGACCCAAAGCCGTCTCTCTCTGGCTGCCTACCTTTTCCTTTCCCCCAGGTATTTGCCTTCTTTCAACATTCCCTCCTGTCAGTCAGTCTCTTGTCACCCCTTAAAGTCTCAGCTAATTCAGAATCCACTGAATACTCCTCTGGCTAAGGGAACTTTGCAGCCAAGTGGGAAGCACCTCGCTTAACTGCTTGAAACCTTCTCTCCTATATGGGGCAACATCAGGATTGTAAAGAATAGCGAGGGGAATTTTGGTGCGCTTCTTGAACTCCAGCAGAGTAGTACACTAGATAGCAGTATGGGGAGTCCAGGGCAAATGGCCATCAGGAATAGGGTTGCCAACTCCAGGTTGGGAATTCCTGGAGATTTGAGGGTGGAGTTTGGGAGGGGCGGGACCTCAGCAGGGTATAATGCCATAGAGTCCACCCTCCACAGCTGCCATTTTTATCCAGGGGGACTGATCTCTGTAGCTTGGAGACGAACTGTAATTCTGGGAGCTCTCCAGGCCCCACATTAAGGTTGGTATCCTAATCAGGAACAAAACAGAGAAGGACAGGAGGGTGTCTGGGATGGCTCCTGAAAGGGGGGAGGGGGGCTTCTGCCCAGAAAGAAATGCTTAAGCCGAGCTGGTCTGTTTGCTTTGAGAAGATCCAGAATAGGGAAAGACAGCAATGAATACATTCGTGAAATTTCCTTTTTGGCTTTAAAGGGGGTGATCAGAAGATAGGTTCCAGCCTACAGCAGGTCAAAACCCCTGAAAATATTACTTGGTCTCAGTATGGACAGGAGACAGACCGGTGAAGAGATTTCACTGGACAAGAGGCATTTGATTAGTGGAAGGGAAGTTCCTCTGCACAACACTGCCATCACCTCTGTCAGTGCAATCCCTAAGCATGTTTACTCAGAAGTAAGTCCTGCTAACCTCGGTGGGGCTTAGTCTGTAATACCTGCTCAGGAACATGAGTGCCTATATACCATAGCACACGGGCACATCAGAAATCAAGTCCCAAATTATTAATATTTTAAATCAATCCCTGGGTTTAGATGATACATATGAGCTTCTAATTTTACGTGTAGAAAGAATAAATTTAACTACAGAGTGTGTGACTCCCTTTTCGCTATTAGCTTAGTCTGCAATAAGTATCTCAGCCCATCCCGGGAAACTCGCTGTTGAGGAGAGCCCAGCATTGCGAGGGGGGGGCTTCCCTTTCTCACAAACATAGTCACAACAAAAGGAGAAAGGTCTGTTGCTGCAGAATGTTCTAGTAACGGGAACAAAAGCATAATGCTTATTAGGAAAGACTCAGTTACCTCATTCCAATGTATTTAAGCAGGACTAGGAGACTGCTGGTTTTGATACAGTGTGTTATTGGAACTGAAGAGGGCATACAATTCTGACAGACTATCCTGATGTTTTTCATATGTCTTTTTTATTATTCTTGCATTTGTGTATGTGTGTGCCCATGCCTCAAAGCCATGGCGACCTCTAGCAACTCGTACCGGGACATGGAGGCGTTTGCCTCTGCCTCTTGGCCCTGGTATTCTCTGGAGGTCTCCCATCCAAATACTTGCCAGGGTTGGTCCTGCTTCGCTTCCGAGATCTGACAAGGTTATCCAGGTCAGGGCGTTTTTCATATGTCTTCATCAACCTGGCTCACGAAAGCCCTACAATAATAATTTGTGCTGCACTCCAGGAACAGAGCTGAAGGTGTGGCCTATGAGAAACACTGGGAGGAGCTAAAATTGAGGCAAGTCAGGGTGGGACTTGTGGATTTTATTAAGGGCCCCTGTATCTTTCCCCTCATAATCTGAGCACTATCAACTTGTAGACACATTACAGTGTCCAGTCCCTGTACTGTGCATGCACACATGATTTTTCTTTGTACACACGCTGAGTAATCGTTATATTACATTCCGTGAAAGTGCATGTTGCTTAAATATGTAATTTAAAGCCCATGGATATCCAGGTACTATTCCCTGGCTGTGTTTTTAAATGAATGCACTGGGCCTTCATTACAAAGGTATGCACCTATATGCAAGATATATAGACACTATTATGTGTGTGCAGAGCTTGAGATTCCCAGGGAGAGTCTGGTATGCCAAGACGCTTACTTCAGGCAGTTCGCAGCTTCAGATGCCTCAGACTAGATGTAAAAACGTAGCCGTACTGGTTTCCTACATGGCTGCCGCAAAGTGGTGAGCAGAGAGGTCTAATTTTACCATCAAAAAGGGCTGGTAAATGAGAACAGCTGGCAAAAGTCCAGGGTGGGGCTCCAGAATCACTGCTGCCTCCGCTGGTCGTCCCCCACCAACACCAGGGCCAAACAAGGGATATCCCCTTGCACTGTGTGAGGTGGATGGGAGCGGTTGCTGGAAGCAGGCTGCCCAAGCCTTGGACAGAGTGGGCACAAGTACCCATTGCTGCAAGCGGGTGGCCTGAGCCATGGGCAGGGTGGGTGTAAATGGTGGCAGAATGAGTCTGCTCTGTTTCTTCTAACCCCCCCCCTCGTGGGAAGGGGGCTGCAGGCAGTCACCCACTCCAGCATGGGACCTGGGGAAGCTACCCTTGTTGCTAAGACCGCCCCAATTCCCAGTTTTCAAGGAACACTACAAGTTAAACCCCCAGTGCTCACACACTCCTCAGGGGGCACTTCAGACAAAGTGCTGAGGGAAGATAGACCCTCTTTATGGTAGGGTTGCCAGCTCTGGGTTGGGAAATACCTGGAGATTTGGGGGGTGGAGCCTGGGGAGGCTGGGGTTTGGGGCAGGGAGGGGCCTCATCAGGGCATAATGCCATAGAATACACCCTCCAAAGTGGCCATTTTCTCCAGGGGAACTGATCTTGATCACCTGGAGATTAATAGCAGGGGAACTCCAGGTGCGACCTGGAGGTTGGCTACCCTACTTTATGGTAGCCAAGATGACCAGACTCATAACCGTGAGAAGAGCACCAGAGTCCGTCCTGCTCCTTACAGGTCGCACTGCAGACCAAGAAATAAACCGCACAGGGAAGTTAGCATTAGCATAATAGATTCAGCACTGTTTGGCCGTATATCAAAGGGGGCTGGGCAAAACAAAGATTTACTTTTTCATAGCACACAACAGTGAATGGACTGTGGTCCAGGTAGCAGCCTTTCTCATAGCAACCCCCATTGTAAGAACACAATAGAGGCGGGTTCTCTGTTTAGAATCTGGCCGACCTGGGATTCGACTCCAGAAGTCAGAGAAACAGATTTCCACTCTAGAAAATTTACAGCTCAGTCCTACACACACAGAGTCAGAAGAATTAGATCTCAGTGAATTCAGTGGAGAGTTTATGTCCAACAGCATAAGTATTAATAGGACTGCAGCTGGAGCTAGGCATACATTTCAGAGAGAGTGACAAGAAAAAATAAATTTGTGAGGATTTTTGTGCCATTCCCCCACCCCCCATGAACCCTGCTAGTCCCCAGTTCTGCTGTGGGTAACAACACTGACGGGCAAGAGATTTGGGCTTGGGGGCATCAGCCTGGATGAATCAGTATCCTGGACATTTGAAAAGCTTTAAACAAACAGCTTTGTGCACATTATACAGAGGGGAAACCAGGGTTGCTATCAAGTGTACGTTCAACAAGGAGTTGCAGCTAGCCACAGCTCCATCCTGATCCATATGGGTGCGTACAGTGCTGTCAAGTCTCAGCCGAATTGTGGCGACCACAGCAGGGAGCCGTCAAGGCAAGTGAGAAGCAGAGGCGGTTTGCCATTGCCTTCCTCTAGAGAACCCTCCTTGGTGGTTTTTCATCCAACTACCAACCCTGCTTAGCTTCTGAGATCTGACAAGATCAGGTTACATCACCATGCTGCCTTTCCTCCCCTGATTAGTATATCCTGGTGGATATGGTGTGCATTTTTTTTCCCATTCATATGACAGGTTTAAGGGAAATCTTCCGGGCTTTAAAATGTGATGTGATGGAACATTGTACAGAGATTGACTTGGATTTGGCTGATAAAAGACCAAGCAGGTATATGTCCCTTGTCTGGGGTAACACAATAACTTGAACCAGTTCTATGTAAAAACGACTTGGCTCCCGGACCGACAACCATAGCTGATTTTTATTAGCTATTGTTTGTTTGCTTCTTTACCTCATTTATTCCCTTTTCTCCCCAATGTGCACCCAAAGCCACTTCCATTGTTCTCCTGTCCTCCATTTTATACTTACAACAACCCTGTGAGGTACAAAGTTTGAGTCCAGTGGCAACTTTAAGACCAACAAAGTTTTATTCAAGGTATAAGCTTTCGTGTGCATGTACATTTCTTCAGATACAGTGAAATGGAAGTTACTAGCCCATACATATAAATTATCACACAGCATAATGAAGATGTTTAACAGATTCAAGGATCAAACAGGAACAATATGGTTACCATTTGTTTGGGTTTAATTCGGGGGGGGGATGGTGAAGGAAATAACACCATTAGCCCCTGTAAGAAGAGCTCTGTAAGCTCTTGGAGGATTGGCTGCATTAGGGGTGTGTCACCTAATATACAAAGGAGTTTCTGCTACAAAAAGAGCCCTATCTAAATTGGAGATTGATATATCCTTAATTGTAGAATGCTGACTATGTTCTGGGGCAGATGTTCCAAATCTGAGTCCCATCACTGGCTCAGATTAAGCTGCCAGGATTTAATCGAACCTTTTTTTTAGTCTGCAGAGCTCTGGAATGTGCTATCACAAAGCACAGAAAACAGGATGCTGACCTCACCAAATCTTTTGCAGATTTCCCCTTCTCTGGGCAAACATCAAGAGGACGCTGAAGACTTCATGGCCGAAAGCGAGGACGTCAGACGTTGGGAAGAAAAGCGGCGAGATATCAAAAGGGCAGAGATCCAGCTCAGTCGTGGGCTGCGGAGTTTGGAAGAAGCTCGGGTGTCCTATTTGAATTCAATGACCAAGGAACAGAGGCGACTTCAGCAAGAACTCCAGAAACTGCAGAAAAGTGAGCAACTGCAGGCCTCTGCTTTCATCGAACATAACAACAAAACTCCTTTAGTGAGGATTCAACAATTAGTGGGGTTTTTTTGTTTGGTCTGATTGGCTTTGCCAAGAGTCCCTAAGAAAACTCTGTGGGTACAGAGTCCTCATCCAGCAAGGGAGATCTGCATGTAGATCCACATCCTGATCCACATTTTATCACCATGAATGCAGACTATGCGTCCCCATTGTAATTCTCATTTAAAATAGTTGGATGTGGCTTTTGGATGTAGATTCATACCCACACTCAAGGTGCGCAATCGGGTTGTCAACCTCCAGGTGGCACTTGGAGATCTTCTGCCTTTACAGTTGATTTCTTTCTTTTTTAAAAAAACATTTTTATTGCTTTTATCTAAAAACTACAATGAAATCATAGGGAAGGGTAGCTACAACCTATGGGAGAAAGTAAAGAAATCCACTAAAAACCCAAGAAGCAGTGATCATAAATTGCTTACAAACTTATAAAACGCTTAAAAAAATATAAGTGCAATATCAGCGAAAAAGGTTAGATAATACATCCGGTATCATTAACTATTCAAAGAGCATCTGAAAGTCTGTTAATATATGCTAAATTCAAACTTTGGAGATCAAAAGTTAATGCCTTTCTTTCTTTTTTCTGAGATTATAGTCTCGGTTGGCTTTAGGAGTTTTAGGAGCCGCAGCTCCTAATTCCGAATCAGATTCTTCTTCAGTGGAAGTTGTCGAGAGTTCTCCATGGCTTCTTTGGTCGCTATCCTCTTCCCAGTCGCCCTCCCGAGGATTTGATGGCTTTTATGGCTTTTGTAACTTTTCCAGAAAGTCCTTAGCCTTCATGACAGAGTCAATCCTTTCTCTCTTATTGTTATATTTAAAGAAGATGCCTTCTGGTATAATCCATTTGTAGGGGATGGATGACTTTTGCAAAAATAAAGCCAAGTCTTTGTATTTCCTCCTCTTCTTTCTTATTTCAAAGGGAATGTCTTTTAATACTTTAATTTCCTTGTCGTTGATTTTCACAGTAGTTCCATTAGTCGCTTTAAGTATCTGGTCTCTAATATGCCTTTTGGAGAATTTCACATAAATTTCACCTGGCAGATTATTTTTCTTGATATATTCTGTATATATCCTATAGGTCATATCCATTTCGTTTTCCAAACAATCTGCTTTCAAATCTGCTACCGAACCCAGGGCTTCACTCAAAGTTTTTGTAGATCTTCTCCTTTGGTCTCAGGAACTCCTTGAAACCTCAAAACATAGTTTGACTTTTCTATTTGCAGCTGAAAGAGTTAAAGTTCATTGGAAGTTCACTCCCCCCCCCTTTCTCTATCCGTTTTTAAAGTTTAATTGCTTTGGCATCGACCTCCTTAATTGCTATTGCTGTTTGCTCTGCTGTTTGCTTAGTCTCATTCAATTGACTTTGTAAAGTTGCAAAATTCTGGTTAAGAGTTGTCATTTGATCCAGCAGGGGTCGCAATGCTGTTGCAATCATACCAGGGAAGTCCGTAGCCACTTCCGGCCTTGTGACTGGGGTGACTGGGCTGCTGTTTCCTGAAGGAGGTTTCATTTTCAATGCAACTTTCCTCCCCACCATCTTTTAGTTGTTTACTTTTCAGAAAAGTTTTAAAAGTCTCTGTTGCTTGAAAAATTATATCATTTTCTCTCACAGGCTCTTTATAATAGTTGTTATTTGCTTATACTCCTACCCTCCTCTTAAAATGCTCTATAGCCAGTTCTTGTTTATCAACAGAGTGGAACCTCCATGCTGCCTTTCTTTTTTTGGGGGGGGGATCTTTTCACTTATTTATTAATCTGGATGTTTTGCTTTGACAAGAAATACTCACACTTCATCTTAGATCATGCTGAGGTAAGGGTTTCGCTCGATCACCGTTCGCTTGTTCCGATGTGCGCCCCTTGCGCCATTGCTGGCTCTGCGGCAGCAGGACCGTTGGGGCTCAGAGGTGCCTCAATCCCTCAGCAGTGTGCCTTGGGAGTGGCGCCTCTCATGCCCCATGGCTGGGGGTCCCCTACAAGGACCCCGGGGGTGGTGCAGACGATTGCACCCCCTTCCGTCTGCTGGGTCACGGACCGCGTTCCCTGGAGCTCCAGAGGAACACGTCCACCATGCGAGTCACCAAAACTGGAAGTGCTATTACAGTTGATTTCCAGATGATCCAGATCAGTTCACCTGGAGAAAATGGCCGCTTTGGAGGGTGGACTCCATGGCATTATACCCCACTGATGTCCCTCCCCTCCCCAAACCCCACCCTCTTCAAGCTCCACCCCCACATTTCCAGGTATTCCCCAATCAGGAGCTGGCAACCCAGTGTTGCAAGTAGTTGCATATGAGTAGGAATAGCTTTGAGCCACACCAGTTAGTACAGCAAACACAATTGGAAGGGTGTTTCCTATTTCCACCTCAAAGAATCCTTGAACTAGTAGAACTCCAGTCATAGTATTTGTCATTGGAAATGTGAAACACCCCCCCACACACACACACACACCAGTGCATGTGAATGCTGGGTGGAATACAGTTGTATAGGATGTTCATGGACCTCCTTGGATGGAGCCTTACAGACCATCTAGTCCAATCCCCTCCTCAATGCAGGTCTGCATTCTCACAGAAGCTATGAACCGCTCACTGTGAACCTCTCATTGCTGTAGTAACCCAATTAAACCCCTACAACCTACTTCCCCCCTCCAATGGAGGGAGTGGCAGAACAGCCTCACTCTGACTTGCAAGTCCTATCCCACCATGCTCTCTGAGACACCTGGGCACCAGTTGCTGTCCAAGGTCTCTGCCTGGCATGTGCTACCTATCTTGCTTTCTTAGCAAAATAGCATGGCCAGAACGATGTGCTGGGGGGGCAGCAGTGGGAGGGCTTCTGGTGCCCTGGCCCCACTGCTGGAGCTCCTGATGGCACCTGGTATTTTTGGCCGCTGTGTGACAGAGTGTTGGACTAGATGGGCCATTGGCCTGATTCAACATTGGCTTCTCTTATGTTCTTATGACGGACGTCTAATGTGGTACAGAGAACTGCTAACAGCATTATAAATTTTGAAACATTTATAAAAAAAGAAAATGTCCACACACATTCTTCTCAGCACAGCAATGGACTGAGCAAGGGCTCCAAAAGAAAAGGCTTTGTTCTAAAAGACCATTCATAGTTATTGTCTGTGATCTGAGAATTTACAGATTCCTTGAAAAATTGAGAGCCACTGCGATGTCATGATTACAGAGTCGGACTAGGGTCTGGGAGACCCAGGCTCAGGGCTCCACTCTACCATGGAAGCCTGCCGGGTGGCCTTCAGCCAGTCATGTCTTCTCAGCCTAACCTATCTCACAGGGCTGCTGTGAGGTTGAAATGGAGGAGAACAATGTAAGCTGCTTTGGTTCCCCATTGGGGACAAAATTGGGGTATAGTGAGTCCAAACCTGCATTTGAGTTTGTGCCTGTAAGAACACCAGCAGGCAGAAGAAGGGACCGGGGCTTGACCCTAGCAAGTGCTCTTTCCAGAAGGCTACTGAGAACCAAAGTAGGCAATATGTGGGAGATGCATGAACAGTACCCCAATTATTGTTTTAAGAACCACGCAGTAACATGGGGTGATGCATTCAGAAGGAGAAGAATAGGAAAGGGAGAGGCTGCCTTCCTCATTCTCTTCCTGCTGTTTTCTTCTTTCTTTCTCTTTTGGCTCAAAAACCTGCCAAAAAAAGCAGTTCAGAGGGTGAATTTTGTCTGTGGTCACACACACTAAATAATCCACTTTCAATCCACTTTCAGTGCACTTTCAACCAGATATTACTGGGTGATCTGGCAAAATCCAGCTGGAAAGTATGTTGAAAGTGGATGGAAAGCGGATTATTTAGTGTGTGTAACTGCAGCCTTTGACTGGAAAACAGAAAGAAGAGTCAAACTAGTCCCCGCCCCATTACTGTTCCACTGCTGTATTTCAGTCAACATCTATTGGGATACTGTTCAGATCTCTCTTGCCTTGTGCTTTGGAGCGCTTGATTTTCAACATAGCATTTCGTAGGACTAGCATCCCGATGACCATCATTCTCCTGTTCTTCCCAGGCCGCTCCCAGCAGAAGTTATCCCTGGGCACTGGACGTGCCAGCATGAGCATGACATTCCCTCTACTATCCCATCAGACGAGGTGGGATAACAGCTCCAGAGATGCAGCAGGGCGGTAAGAAGGCTTCATCTTTGGACTTCTAGACACGGGATGGCTGCGAAGAATGGGCAAATCTTATTTTCCAGTCATGGATTATATTTACGGCCAAATTGCACTGGGCTGTACACCAGGTCTGTGGCCAGAATATTTATTTATTACATTTGTATCCCGCCCTCCCCGCAAGCGGGCTCAGGGCAGCTCACATTTACTGGCTACTAGTGCCGAGTTAGCATAAAACATTTTAAAACAGATTAAAACAATCATACAAAACAGATATCTAGTGCTCACAATAGTCATCGTTCTGTTAGTAAAGTAACAGTGGCATGTTATAGCATGTAATTCTAAATCCCGGTTCAGTGGTATTCCGGCTTGATCTCCATGCAGGGCCAGCCCTCCACCATGGATGATACTTATACTAATGTTAAAGGTGGTGGTAGTGGTGGTGGAGGCAGCGGCTCCTAATTAAAAGCCTGGTGGAAGAGCTCCATCTTACAGACACTGCGGAACTGTACATATTGGTAGAGAAGGGCTGAGGAATGGTATCTGGTAAATGCAGAACAGCAAGAAGCTGAGAAAAAAGGAGCCTGCTTAATGTTACTTCATGTATTAATAACTTTAATCAAATAAAAGGGGTTTGTCAGTCATCCCAGGGCCTCTGCCTCCATTAACCAGGGCTGTTCACTTTCCCCCTCCTCTGGGGCCACGCTGTGTGTGCCAGACTTGTGTGAAGTGAGGTCAGTGTACACAGAGGAGGGGGTCTTTAGAGTTGTAGCCCCCTAAGTCCTGGAATTCCAGACCTTCTAGAGGCCCAGTCAGTCCCCTCATTGTTGATATTCTGGAAGCTTTTCTGTTGGGGATGAATTCCCAACATATTGATTTTAAGGCCCAGGCTCCTTTTTTTTAATGTTGTGACACTTACTGGTTTCCTTTTACTGCTGCTAAATATTTATGTTTAATAGAAGGAATAGTAATATTCTTCTGAGTCTTCCGGTAGAGTTTTTTTAGTTGTTCCTTTATTGCAGACTTTCTATTTTCAGGGTCAGCTTGGCAATGAACAAAATTAAATGTTTTCTTTAAAAGACAAAATGTAAAGTTTTCGATATTGCAAGCTGCCATGACTAGCTGGGCTGGAGAGAAATTAAAACGGCCAGTGGGTAGAGCCCTGGAATATTCCTAACGAGACTATGTTTTCATGCAAATTCTTCCTCTGAGGCAAGCTGGAGAAAGAAAAAGCTTGAACTTGGATAAAGAACACTAAGCCATCGAAACTGCAAAAATTGGGGCCAGATGCCTACATTTAGATGCCTTTTATCTGTTAGTTCAAAACGTAGCCAACTTTGCATGTGAGAATTTTTTTAAATACAAAAATGTGTTAGCAAAGGCAAAACTTTAGTGGTAAGACTCCACTGGGGTACAATGCCACAGAGTCCACCTTCCAAAGCATCCATTTTCTCCAGGGGAAGTGATCTCTGTAATTTGGAAAAGAGCTGTAATTCTGAGGGATCCTCAGATCCCATCTGGAGGATGATATCCCTGCATTCCACCAGCCCATTCCAGTCCTTTTCCACTGGATGCAGTCCAGAATGTGGGGAGGCCCTGAGCTCAGTCCCAGAGGCTGCATGACCTACTGGGTGCGTTCAGACGTGCCATTTGAACCGCTTTTGGCACGCCTCAGAAACGGATTTTATGTGCGCGTTCACACGCCCAACATCTGTGCACTGTCCCCAGCTGTGGCTTTCTGGAGCAAACCCCCTTTAAACCGGAGTATTTTGATACCACTTACTACCGGCTCCAAGTGTCTGGATGCCCTAGGCAGGACAGCCTGTGGCGCCCACCCCACCAGGGATGCCAACCTCCCGGTGGGGCTTGGACACCAGGGGGGGCTGCAGCCCGAGTGGCGCCCGGTTACCCCCGCCCCCCCGCAACTGTGGGCCCTCCCAGGCAAGTCAGGGACCAGGCGGGGTTTTCCCCCGCCCCTTCCCTCGGAGCGCCGGCTTTCCTGGGCGCTCTGCAGCTGCGGGGCGCCCAGGAAAGGCAGGGAAGAGGCGGGGGTTCAAACCCCTGCCCCTTCCCTTGGAGCACCAGCTTGCCTCAGCGCTCCACAGCCACGGGGGCACCGAGGCAAGCCAGGGAAGAGTCAGGGTTTAAACCACCACCTCTTCCCTTTGAGCCAAGCGCCGGCTTGCCCAGCGGGAGGGGGAGGGTGGGCAAGCTCCTGAGCCCTGCTGGGGTGCTTCGCTGGCAGCAGTGGCGGGGAGGCAGCGGCGGGGGGCTGTTTGGCGCCCCTGCGGGCCTGGCGCCCTAGGTGAGCACCTAGCTCGCCTAGTGGGTGAGCCGGCAGTGCTTACTAAGTGGTGTTTTCCTGATTCTCCGATTTCGAGCTGCACTTTTCGGACGTCTGATCGCTCTATGAAGCCACTTCTGGGTGCTTCAACCCCCCTCCCCTCTGGGAAGCTGCCTCAGGCTTCCGCTTTTCGTCCGCCATTTTTTTTATGCCTTGGTGGTGTGCGCTTGGGCAGAGCTCCACTCCTAAATTAATAAAAGAAAAGCTTAAATGGTGCCTAGTTTAAGCATTTAGACAAGTCTGGAATCTCAGGGAAGCCAGTTTCGGGGTAAAAGTTTAAAGAGAAGTGTTCATTAAAGTTTAAAGGGACGTGTGGAAATTGCTGTTCTGCACATGTGTGAAAATTTTAGCTCTAGAGAGGGCTGCCTGTGCGCATGCTCAAACTGAGAGGGAAAAAAACCCACCTGTGTGTGGACAGTGGGGAGCCTGGAACAAGGAGGTCAGTGTAATCACGATTCTCCAGGTTAAAAAAAATGCATCGGACCGGAGCAATTTAAACCACTCCAGCATGCTGTCTGAACGCACCCACTGCTTGGTGGTATTGGCAGATGAACACAGTTCACTAAACTCTGTGATATTTATTCATTTGCTATGAATAAGGCCCACTGTGGAAATAAAAACGAGCTCTAGAAAGAGGCTCTGGGTGGATGCCCCAGCCTTGGGCACTCAGCATCAATTTGTTGTGGTGACCTCATCAGGGAATAATGACACAGAGTCCACCATTTTCTCCAGGGGGACTGATTTCTGCCATCTGAAGACCATCCTCAGCTCAGCTTCCACAGCAAGAACCTAGGTCTCCCCCCAGAGAAAATAACTGCTTTGGAGGGTGGACTCTATGGCGTTCTATTCAGCTGAGGCCTCTACCATTCCTAAACTCTGGCTTCTGTAGACTCCACCACAAAATCTCCAGGAATCTCCCAACCTGGAGCTGGCAACCCTAGTCAGGACTGGCCCCAATGAGCTCCCCACATAGGCCAAAGTAGGCCTGGAAAGAACCAAGCTTGGTTGCCTAGCAACAGCTGAGGAAAAAGTGAGCCACACAGCAATTTTGGCAGTTTATTCAGACAGGGAATGGCAGTGGGTGAGGGAGAAGAGCAGACCCAGTACCCAGCCAATGGCACATGAGTACTCTGTCTTGAGTGGTGGTTGATGGGCCAGTGGCTGATGGAGCACACAGCACAGCCAATGGGAGAGCTGGAAAGTGCCAATTCGTTAGGGTATATATATGTATATATAAAAGCCCTGTCTTTCCTCCCAGTGGAGACCCGAAGCAGCTCACATCATTCTTCTCTTTTATCCTCACAACAAGCCTGTGAGGTAGGTGAAGCTGAGTGTGTATGACTGGCCAAAGGCCACCCAGCAAGCTTCCATAGCAGAGCGGGGATTTGAACCTGGGCCTCCCAGCTCCTTGTCTGACACTCTAACCCACTGTTTCCCAAAGTGGGCAATACCTCCCTGAGGGTGCTGGAACAATCCAGGTGGGTGATCGGAGCCTTGGGTGCAATTGGGGGGTGCTGAATACAAATAAGGGGGCAGTGGAAGCATAAAGAAGAGTCCATAACGTATCTAAAGCAGCCTTTTAGTGGTAGGCAAATAAGTTTGGGAACCTCTGCCACACTGCTCTGGCTCTTTGAGGGAATGAGGCACCATTTCTGCTTAGGCACGGACTGCATAACTCTCCTTCTCTTCTAGAAGCATGAGGAAAATCAAGCCAGGAGGCCCCTCAGGTACAAGCCAGTCTCCATCACATCCACACAGCAGCGATGTCACAGGCTGTGAAGAAGATGGAGACGGGCACTTGCCACCACTGAAGACCAAAGACCAAACTTCTGTAGCTGACAGTGAAGTGACTGCTCTTAATAACACTATCACCAAGCAGCTGCACATCTCGGCAGAAACTACGGAGGGAAAAGAGCCTGACAGAGGACAGGACCAAGGGAAAGGGCTTGCAATAGAAGAGACTAGAGACACTGCTGGACCCAAGTACCCTAGAACTAAGTTTATGAACCCCCCAGTGAAGAGGAGACCTTCTCTTGGTCATGAGAGGCTGATTCTAGATGCAGAGGCCTATGCCGCAGATGGACACCTCAGGACCATGTATTTTAGACCTAATTTCCTCAAGGCCTATGCTGAAGCTCGGAAATTCCGTTACATTCGGCACAAGAACATTCCAGCTTGGGAAAAAGAACTTAGCCTTCAGGAGATATTTGGGCACAAACTCCGCACCGAGCATTCTCCACAGCCACAGGCAGTGATTAATCCTAAGACCTAAGTGGTGGGGCATTTGGCCTTCTCAAGGAAAAAAAACCCAGCATTCTTCTATAGAATAGACCACAGAACTTAGGCATCAGCCTAAAACAGGCTGCATAACTTGTGACTCAGAAAATCTATCAGCTTGGCAGATGGTTTATCAAGCCCCTGGCGGGCTGTATTCAGTTCGGATCACAAGTTGTGTAGGCCCAGCTTAAAAACTAGGCCCAGAGGAAATATTTTCTAGAGGCAGCTGGATACCTGAGATGCTGCCTCACAACCCATTTTGGTTATTATTCCCTCAGTAGGCGCATCTTAAACTTCTGAAGATTTCAGACAATTTTCTCACCGAAAGGGGAAAAATTTTGTCTCTTTTCTCAGAAAGGAAACATCGAGAGAGGCAGGGAATTGGTGTCACTGTGTACAAGATAGGGAGCTATCGCTGCTGTCACTCTGATCTCTTTTCCTTATTGTGGCTCAGTAGCAGAACTACTCAGGATGGAGACTATCCCAAAGTTCAATCCCTGGTGTCCCCCCATTAGAGATTTTTGGGTAGCAGGTGCTGAAAAAGCCCTCTCTCCCACGCAATAAACTGTCTTGGCTTAATTTACAGTAGCATCATAGGTTCATAATACGTGCGCACTTTCCTGTCTCTTCCAGCCAAAGATGAGAAAGGTGAGGGGAGAGAAACTGCAAGAGCATCATGTCTTATGGGATATTAAACAAAAGAAGAGCAGCAAGACGCAGAACAGTCGCAGTGTAACTGCACCAAAACCCTACATATAGGAGTATGTAGGCGCTTCTGTGTTTCTATAGGCAAGCACACTGACATCTCTCTCAAGTAACACCTTCACACCACCCATCGGCAAGGATTTTAGAAGGGCTTTTTACTACAATACAGGATAGCTGCATATGCATATGGATGCAAAAACGGGGGTCGGAAAAGAAAAAGGGAACAGGAAACTAGTACAAGGATACCTGTGCCCTAGCATAGAATTATCTGACCAGTAAACATCTTCTCTTTTTAAGTTTTCCCCAAATAAAGTGCATTGCCCCTTACACAACCTGACATTTGAAACGTTTTAAAATGACCAAATAAGACTCTTCCCCACCCGCCAATCACTGGCCCTCCTGAAGTAAGGCAGCTTATCTACCTTTTCAGGCTGGACTGGAGATAATCAGTGCAGGACAGGGGAAATTGCTCATTAAAGTTATATCAATACACGGCCTAAGCAGATTACGGCCAGAGGAATTTTACTTGTTCTGAAGTTGGACTCCATATAGTACACAACATTTGAATTATGTCTATTCAATATCAAGAACCACACTGGGAAGCGTCAGTTAACTGGAAAGAGAACCGGTCAGGCCACACATTTTGGTTATATGGCATTAATAATTGCCTTTTCATTTTCACGAAGCTAGGCTCATACAACAACTTGGATCCTGGGTGGGGAACCATCTTGTTAGCAGGGGTACTTTCCTCTGGCACAAGGAACCTTCCCCTGAGGCAAGAAGGAAACATCACGGCTAGCAGAATGGATCCAACCTTACATCTCAACTGTGCCTTGTAACATACAAAGATATACACTAGAATACAAACGGATGGGAAAAATGGTCCGCTTAACACTTTCGAAGAGCAAAAAGTTCTCCACCACCACAGCCCATCTGAAATAACAGTCTGCCAACTTTAGGAGAAGGACATATTCAGAGGAAGAGCTCTAGAAATTTCTGGCTAGGGGTAAAAAGTCAAAGACAAGGACAAAAAGCTGAGCATCCAACTACAAGTTCTCAAAAAGAAGGTGGCAGTAATGCTGAAGTCAAGGTGCAATCAACTTTAGCCTGTCATATGTATCCTTTGATGCCCCCCCCCCCCCAAGATCACTGGTTGAATTTACACTGTAGGGGTGGGTGGGCTACTTATCTTTTTTATTACTAAAGGACAAAGGAAAAAAGTGTACTAAGACAATTACCTGAGAGAATGTTCTCAAAGATAACCAAGTGGGAGGTATCTTGCCCTCGATATATCTGTCTTTAACCATGTTGAGATTGCAGGTGTTCTTAAAATTCTGAATAAAGTTAGTACATGCCAAGACAAAATGGCTGCCACAGAAAGAGCAGAATCAGTTCTTTGATTGATGGGGAAAATACACTCTGGTTTCAGTTACCAAAGAAAGGGGAGCAACCTGAAGTTCCTTTTTTTACCTCTGTTTCACACAAGACCCCTTTAGACTCAAAATACTGAAAAAAAAATACACTAGCAGGTGTTATGATGTCAAACTGAGGACTGTTACTCTACTTGAGGACAGGAGATGTGACTGATTCCTAGCATTAGGATGTTTAAGAGACTGGAATCTGTGCCTGCCCAGGGCACTGTGCAGAACTGAGCAACGAAAAGGACGTTCTGTCTCTTTCCTTCCCCAACCCTCAGCACAGCCCTTTCTTCTACAGCCAATCTCCTACCCCTTTTAGTCTCTGAGTATGTGATAACTTTTCCAGCCTGCTTGTTAAGAACGTATCTGTCCTCCATTTTATTTATTGCTTGAGATTTTTGCTCTTCTCCAAGGAGCTTACAGCTTGTATGAAACACAGAACAAGAGAGGACAAAAAATGGAACATATGAAGGGCATGGCAATAAATGGGCAAGGGTAACACTGCAAAGACCAGGGCAATGTGAACTCTGTGGTTAAAAAATGCCAGATTTTCAGCTCACGGTGCAGTTCAAATACAACATTCCTGCATTAGAGTTGCCTAGTTTAATCAGGGTCTGCAATCTGGGTTCGTGAATCACTTTGAATGTTGGCAATGTGGTAGAGGACAATTAAAAGGGAATAAAGATGTCTTAAGATTTCAGGAAACTAAATGAGGTTAAGTTGGGATTAAGATATGGGATGCTGCATTTTATAGCAGCTGTGCTGCTGGCTCAGAAAACCTACCCACAGAACATAGCCCGTTCTGCAACTTCAAACTACTGTCAGTAAAATGTTTACACAATATATCCACAACCTGGCCTGGAACCACTTTGGTGCAAATACAGCTCCTTTAAAAAGAAATCAGCAATCACACAAATGAGTTGCTTAGCAAGGAGAAAGGAGGGCAAATCCAGGCACCCATTCTCTCCCCCTCCACTCTGCATAATTAGCGTTATGTGCATGCATGGCCCTGGCCATAGGCTCACTGGAAACATGGCAAATGCATAGTGTGTGAGGTTCCTTGTCTGCCTAACAATATATGCACGTAAGCCCATTTCAATGAGCGAATACTCCTTCAGTTGGATTGAGTGATTTGCTTTACTACCGACTACAGATGTTTTCAAGCAGAAGTCGTAGTCTTAAGAACAGTACTTCTAAGATGAAGAAAACGTGGACCTTTTAGAGGAACTATATTGTAGATGAGAACTCTTGAGTGATGCATAGAGAACCCTCTTTTCAGGACACTTTCCAAGGGCTGTGAACTACTGCACCCAGACAGAGCCGGAGGAAGGACTATTCCCTCCCTTGCATGGGAAAGAAGACAGACCTTCTGAACGAACGAGAACTACAGACATCATCAGCTCCCCTGAAGCAGGTATGCAAAATAAAAGGCTGGAACCCATTTTGAGACACCTGATATCCTTCCTATCTCTGTCCTAGGATGGATATTTCCTTAGCTGCAACGAAGTGCCAGCCCTGGGGCAGGATAGAGCACAAGCCAGATGCAAATTTTTCTAATGGTTCTGTGCAGCTACAATTTATTAGGAAGACAGTTTGCATACAGAAGTAAAGTTCCAGACTTTGAGGGGGAAGGGGATAATGAAGACAGGTAATTAAGGCTTTTGGTTCCTTTCATCAGCTCCAGGAAAGCCTGATGCCATCTCTTTAGTGAGGTTTGCTTTGCAAACAAGAAACAATAATGTCCCACTGCCCTGAAGATAGCAACAGGAGACATCGATTCGTTATTGTTTATGTGCCGGGCTGCCACATCTTGCCAAGAGTTCCTTCTCCAGTTCCAACAACTTCTGGTAAAACTTCTCAGCCAAGTCTTGGTTGATATCCATCTGAAGGACACAACAGAACACAGCAGTGAAAGGTTAACAGGGTGAGTTAAGCCCTTCTTCCCTTCAGAGGCTCACTCGACCTGTGTGGGGCACTATACCATTTCTTCCCTGGCACCATTTACTGCATACTTTATTTCTGGGTCTCAGTTCTGCTATGTATGTATGTAGAGCAGGTCCAATAACTTGTGCTAATGCCGATCAGTTGGTTGGTACAGCAGAAGTGAGACTGAGCTCCTTGCTTGTAAACCAACTAACCAAGTGCTATCAGCCAGCTTCCAAAAGGAACTGCACAGATGCGGTAACTTGTGACCTGGAACACAGCAGAAAGTGCACATGAACTCCTTGCACTCACATACAGGATTCTTTATCCAGCTAGGGATATGCACACAAAAGCTTATTTTCAGATCCACTGGTCCCACTAGCTGGCTGGTGGTACTTTAAAAAAAAAAATCTACTAGAAGTATTCATACAAATAATAAATAAGACCATAGAATGCTGGTATCAAGGCTTGCTTTGGAGGTTTCTGTTTTGTTTTTTAAAAATACAGATTTCCATTATTGTCTCATGTTAAGATAACTTCTCATGGGACTGGTTTCCGAGCTTGTCTGCCTGGATACACAGCAAGAGTCTCTGCCAGAATGCACTAAACAAGGGAATATAAAGATATTGTTTTTTTAAGTGTGTGTGTGTGTGTGTGTGTGTGTGTGTGGAGTGAGCTTTAAAAAAAGGGAAATGCCAAATTTTATTTTAGCCCTCCCAGTGCCTAAAGTTCCAGGCAATGCATTTCAATGACGCTAGTCCAGAAGAAACGCTTGGTAAATTTTGCCCTATGGGTCTCCCTCTAGCTTTTCTGGGCTTAATGTTAAGCCTAAATCTGCCATCTAAGGCAGCTACCTCACCTTATGAAAGGGCCTGCTTCCCACTCCTTATGTCAGAGGACATTTGGATATCACGAACGAAACCACAGTTATTGCATAATTTGCATAAATAGGTATGCTTACCTTGCGAATGTCTACATAGCTCTTCCCAAATAATGTGGTACAGCTGTGAAATTTCACCAGTGGGTCCAGCGTCTCTGGCTTCTGCTTGGATAGCCAAACCTAGATGGGAGGGACAAGCCATGAGCAGCACATCACGGGCACCCTTCACTCAGGACAAACTCTGCCAGCACCAAGGACCCTCTCTGCAAGGGGTAACAGGTGCCAAAAAGGACAAGTGTGAGAGGGTGAGGAAAACCCACACAGAGAGGTGAGGGGTACAGCACCAATACTTCAGGCATGAAGTATTGGCATATCACTTAGCAGCAGTATAGAAATACTGCCACCACTTGGACTGTTACCTCAACAAGCTTGTGAAGGGAAGTGGGAGAAGTGCGTAATTTTTTATAGGAGGCAGATGCTGGGATTTAATACTATCTATATTTTCTTCTTTTCTATTACTGTTTATTTGACCCAGTGGTCTCGAACAGCTGTAATACTACCTATCCTTTTTTAAAAAAAATCCATGTTCCTTCTCTCTCAGGCCTGGGCTACACTTGTGGCAGTTGGTAAAACCTGGAGGCAATAGAGTGGGCTGCAGGTGGTGGTGGGGCTTATATTTTAACTCCTCCCCCATGTAAGAAGTCCCCACAGATATAAACATATTGACGCGGAGAGAGAGGTTCTAGCCTAGCTCTATGTGTGCTGTGTTAGATTTCCACTTACAGAAAACTATTAACATAGGGAAAGTTTGAAGAACCAGATAATTCTTTCCCTATGGCCTGAAGTGGTACAGTTCTGTTAACTTAAACAAGGTTATACCGTGCAAAAATATGTAATAAACTTATGCAATTATAAAGGTTAAATGTGCTTTATCCCAAGTGTAATAGTAAGTATAAATGATGTATAATACATATACAACTACATATAAATCAAAAGTCAGAATTCAGTCTCTATGATGTCGTTTCCAAACATTTGAAAAATCTGACACAGGAAAACTTATCCTGCTGTGTAAGGAAGTTCACTTCCTTCCAATTTCATCAGGGTGATGAAACTTGTAGCAAGCAAGGATCCACACCCAACGGCACTGACATACTCCCACAACGGGCTTAACTGAGCTGAAGAACTGAAATCTGGAGGCAGTCACGTTACGTCATTAATGTAACTTGTTACCTGTGAAAATTGATTTCATTTGCAGAAGAATCATCAGCTTTGAAGAAAAGGATCATTAGCTCTTAAGGGAATTTCAGAACGGCTTTTCTCAATAGCCTGTTGGGTATGGATGTGGATCCTTACTTGCTACAAGCTTCAGCGCCCTAATGAAGTCGGGAGGAAGTGAACTTTCTTACACAGCAGGATAAGTTTTCCTATGTCAGATTCTTCAAGCGTTTGGAAAGAACATCTCAGAGACTGAATTCTGACTTTTTAACCTTTATAATTACATGCTTATTTGTTTACTAGGAGTAAGGCCCGTTGTGGAAATAAATACAACGGGCTCTAGAAAGAGGCTCTGGGAGAGTGCCCTGGCTTTGGGCACACAGTGTGTATTTGCTGTGGTGACCTCAGCAGGGTATAATGACAGAGACCACCATTTTCTCCAGAGGAACTGATCTGCTACCTGAAGAGCAGTTGTAGTTTTGAGTGATCTCCAGCCCTCACCTGGAGATCGGCAACAATTGTTACCCAGGAGGAAATGGCTGGTTTGGAGGGTGGAGTCTATGGCATTCTACCTGCCTGAGGTCCAACCCTCCTCAAACTCCACCCTCTCCAGGTTTCACCCCTCAAATCTCCAGGAATTTGCCAACCTGGAGTTGGCAACCCCATCTCCTTCCCAGCTAACCATCAACCTACTGTTATCTTCCCCCCTGACTTCAGCTGACTTCTGCCCTCTCTCCTGCAGAGCAGTTGTAATTCTGAGTGCTCTCCAGCCCTCACCTGGAGATTGGCAACAATGGTTCCCCATGAGGGACTGGCTGGTTTGGAGGGTGGAGTCTATGGCATTGTACCTGTCTGAGACCCCACCCCTCCTCAAACCTCACCATCTCCAAGCTCTACCCCTCAAATCTCCAGAAATTTCCCAACCTGGAGTTGGCAACCGTATCTCCCTCCCAGCCAATTGTCAACCTACCGTTATCTGCCCCCTGACTTCAGCTTTCCATCTCGTCCCCCCTCCCTCCTGGAGAGCAGTTGTAATTCTTATTGATTTCCAGCCCCCACCTGGAGATTGGCAACAATGGTTCCCCAGGATGGAATGGCTGGGGTCTATGGCATTGTACCTGTCTGAGGTCCCACCCCTCCTGAAACCTCACCCGCTTCAGGCTCCATCCCTCAAATCTCCAGGAATTTCCCATCTAGAGTTGGCAACCCTATCAAGACTGGCCCCAATGAGTTTTCTCCCAAAAGCCAAAACAGGTGACAGGACCAAGCTTGGTTGCCTACCAACAGGCACTGAGGGGAAAGTAGGGTTACCAGCTCTAAGTAGGAAAATACCTGGAGATTTCGGGGGTGGATCCTGTGGAGGGCAGCATTGGGGGGCAGAAGGACTCAGCAGGGTATAATGCCATAGGGTCTACCCTCCAAAGCAGCCATTTTCTCCAGGGGAACTGATCTTGGTCATCTGGAGATCAACTGTAACAGCAGGAGATCTCCAGGTCCCACCTGGAGATTGGCAACCCTAGGGGAAAGACAGCTGCACAGCAGGGGGTGGAAGAGAATGGTTTGATGGCCACTGGGCCAAGATTGGCAACAATAGTTCCCCAGGAGAAAATGGCTGATTTGAAGGGTGGAGTCTATGGCACTGTACCTGTCTGAGGTCCCACCCCTCCTCAAACCTCACCCTCTCTGGGCTCCACCCCTCAAATCTCCAGAAATTTCCATCCCTATAGTTGGCAACTTTATCTCATCCCCTATCAGCAGCCTCTTCCTAGGCAAAATTCTGTCTCTCATTAGCGGGGAGCAAAGCAGTTTACTTCATTCTTTTCGGCTTTGTGAGCTGTACAGCAACCCTGTAAGGCAGGTTAGACAGAAAGTCTCCAGCTGGTCGAAAATCACCCAGGCAGTTTCCATAGGGATGCTCCTGCTGAACAGGAGCAACCAGCCAGGCCTAGGGTTGCCATTGCCAACAAAGACAAATTGATGCAAAGGAGGATGGAAAAGTCTCCATATCTCTATTTCGCCTTCAATTGGTTTTGATGCCAGCAGAGTGAGAAAATGCCAGAGGCTCTGGGTGGGTGCCCCATGGTAAATGCACCAAACAATTCCTAAAGATTTTCCACTGTGTCGATAAATCATTTTCTACACTCATAGTACCAGAACTTTTTTTTGCCTTGTGGTATTTTGCTTGTGGTGTGACCTGTCTTTTTTGTGGTGTGGCATGGTTGTGTTATTGGGTTTGTTTCTTTTGAAGGGGAAGTGTTGTGAGTGAGGACATATTTCACCTCAGAATACAACAGGTTGCATAAACAATGGACAATTCCAACTGTCTTGCGGTGGCGGGGGGAGTTTGAGGTGCGAAATGGAGTGAAGTCCAATCAGCTTCTGTATGCAAATGAGCTTGAAATGCTGGCCCAACCAGAGAAGAGTGGCCTAGGCTGCAGTGGGTGGGAGAGAATTTAGGCAATGCAGCTAGTGGTTAGGGACAGATTCTGAGCGACATACCAGGGAGCGAATTGATTTTGCTAAGCATAGAACCTTGCCAGACCACTACCCTTTTATTTAATAGGACAGGATTACATATTTTTGGACGGTATAACCTTGTTTAAGTTAACTATTCATAGCCATGTCCCCTGTTTACTCGGTGGTGCAATTCTGAGCAGTCAGACAGCTTATTCTGCTACACAAGTAGCCCAGGTCTCAGTGTGTGGGAACAGGGTTACAATCCTCTGTAGTAAGAAAATGGTTCTCCATCCATTCTCAGAGGTATTGGTTACCCTTGCAGATGGGAAGGAACTGGGCTAAATGAGAATGGCTAGAACAGTTTATGGAATAGACCAGGGGACCCCAAGCTTTTTGAACTACTGGACACCTTTGGAATTCTGATCTAGGGTGGTGGGCACAACCACAAAATGGCTGCCATGGGAGGTGCCGCCAATCACAAAATGGCCATCACAGAAAATGGAACCAACCACACTCTCAGGAAGGCCAAGTGCAGGGGACAAGAAGAGTAACTTTAAAAAATATACACTGGGAATGAGGAGTGAGAGAATAAACCCAACACTGTGGCGGCAGCTGCTACCAAAATGACATTATTTGATTTGCATAGCTAATCGGAAGACCTGCTGGGCAGGCGCAACCCCGGCCCCATCCACTTTCTATGAACATACCTGGTGAGCACTAGGAAAGGTGTCAGTTGGCACTACGGTGCCCCTGGGCACCACAACGGGGACTACTGGAATAGACTTTCCTCTACTTACTCCACTGGGAGGCAACGGCTAGGCAACAGAAGCAGAGAAGCTGGCTGGGAACTGCTTGGCACAAAGGGCCACGACTCTGATCAAAAAGCGTGTCCTAGAAGACTATTATAGCACTCTGATCCTGAAAGCCCACAGAGTTTGCTCACCCCTATCTTTTGGTCTTTCTTTCCCAAGATCTTTACACACACACCCCATATGTACCATCTTACCATCCCACGTTACCGTAGAGCTTTTGTGTTTGCAAGATTGAATATCATTCCTACAATGGTTTTGCAGGGGAGATTTTTGAATAGGTCCTATTCTGACCGAATCTGCCCTTGTGGCCTTAATAGGATAGATACATCTTTCCATGCCCTGCCTGAATACAGGTTCCTTGAGAGTGTAAGGGATCACTATATTAAGCCTTTAATCAACCAACCGTCCCCTTACCCTCTGGAAACCCTGGCTCTTTTGCTCAGCGATAAGGATCCTATTGTTTCCTCTAGCAACTGCAAAATTTGTTTCAGTCCTTTTTGCCCTTGCATCAAAAAAAGTAAGAAGCAAGTATCTTCTGCTGCTCAAGATCTGTGAATCAATGAGCTTCTAACGGTATAAAAGGAAAGGAAAGGATGGGGCCACAACTCTCGCCTGAATGCTACAGGTTGAAAACACCTTACCTGTGCTTCTGCTCCATTGTAGGGCGTCAGTGTATAAGTGTGAGTGAAAAGGCGGATCTGGCAGTAGGGCAAAACACAGAGGTTAATTTTTTAAATCTCCCTTCTACAACACTGGCACTAGATACATTCTCAAAATGGCAGGAAGGAATACCCCAACCCAATCCCACCCCAACTGAGGTCAAGCAGAAAACAGCCACTCTGACCTCCCCAATTGCTATACAGTAAGAGAGCAATCTTTCTTTAGATTTACTAGCAATAAACTGAGCCCTGGGCCTACAAATGTATCCCTTTCTCCCAGATATGTTGGAACTGGAATCTCTCCCCAGTTCCCCAAACTCTGAACATGTGAAGATGCTTTATGACCAAGTCAGACCTTTTTATCTTTCAAAGTCAGTCCAGTCTTCTTTGACTGGCAGCAGTTCCCTAGGATCTCATGTACAGGTCTTCTATATCATCTACTATCAAATGTTTTTTAACTGGTGCTAATTGGGGACTGAACCAGGACCTTCTGTATGCAAGGCAGATGCTCTACAGCAGGGGTCCCCCAGCTTTTTCAGCCCACATACATCTTTAGATTCCTGAGACAGTAGTGGGCATAGCCACAAAATGGCTGCCACAAGAGCTGAAGCCAGCCACAAAATGGCTGCCGTGGCTTACTTTCAGTGACACAATGAGGAACCTTGTGTTAGGGTGGCAAGCTGCTGCCAAAGCAATATTTTTAAAAATCTGAACAGCCGATCAAATCTCCAATGGCCAATCGGAAGCCTTGCTGGGCCAAAACCCCATCCGACCCAGCCCACTTTCTAAAAAAAAAGTTGGTGGCTGCCAGGAAAGGTGTTGGCAACTGGCTGTCAGAGTCCTAAGTAATTCAAGCTCAACAACGATCCTTCAGACAAATTCCGTTTTATTGAGATAGGTACTTAGTCATCATTGAACACACTCCGTGTCAGGAATGGGGGTCAGGCGGGAAACAGGACAATTATACACCATTCATACAAGACCCCCTGAGGCGGGGGAACCAATAAAGAGGGCACCTGTGCGCGCCCAAAGGGAAATGGCTTGCAGCTCCCAGCGGGAAAAAGCGGCACAGTGGAGTTGAGCTGAGCTCCAAGGACACGGGGAGAGATGAGGGATGCACGAGGCGCACATACCAAGACATCTGGGAGTGGAAGGCAATACAGGCGCGAGTGGGGGGGAAGGGAGTGAGTGCACAACTCGTGATGGCGTTAGCCAACACTGGCATGGCCACTGGTGGGCACCATGTTGGGGACCCCTGCTCTACAGTGAGCCATGCCCCCCCCTTTTTATAAGAGGTTCAGAAGATACCCCACTCACCAGCCACATGATGGGGAAAAATAACTTCCAGATGAAAGAAGGCAGGATTTCATACGTCATGTTGGTCA
This sequence comes from Gekko gecko, assembly GCA_029375565.1. Lineage (NCBI taxonomy): Eukaryota > Metazoa > Chordata > Lepidosauria > Squamata > Gekkonidae > Gekko > Gekko gecko. The sequence goes on along the minus strand of JAPDNY010000006.1, from coordinate 26,125,889 downwards.
TCACAACTCCTGGACACACAACACTGGAATACAGACCCTGTCAGGGAAGAGGGGAAACAAAAGCAATACGAGGGGGAAGTGAATCCAACAGAGTGCATATAAGTAAGGTGTGCAGAGTGACTTAGCTTACTGGGAGAAAAGGGATAAGCTATCACAAGACTACCCCACCTCTTCCCAGTAGTTTCCCATTCTGCTCTTCATGCATGCCAATTGCTTCAAGTAGCAGGGAGGATTATTTCTGAGAAAGCATTCAGCTGGAGAGACCCACAAGGAAGGAAGGTCTCTAAGTGCCTTCTTGGAAACAGATCTGCTGGGGAAGGGGAGGTGGCCTTCAAAACATTCGATCCCTTAAGTGTAGCCAATTACTGCCCTGAAATCTGGGAGTCCCTGTCGCAACATTTGTCATTAGGCTTTGGACAACTTCATGTGTTTCAACCTAAGTACCTCTGTATCTTTGAAACGGGAATAACTGAGGTACCTTCAATGTACATTCACTGCACATGGAATAATGCCTGCATATGTGATCAGAAATGACCAAGAACAAATGTGTGCAATTACAGGGCCTGGACCTACAGGGTTTCAGCTTGTATGCACGTAGATGCTGCGCCCATATTTAGGAGAACGCACACAGGAGAAGCTGGGCCAGCATGCTCAACCGCAAATGGGAGGGAGAGAGCGCACACATGCTCCCGCCCTCCTATGCACGCTGCCCTGTAGCATCCATTGCATTAATGTGTCTTTCTATGCTACCTGCACTCATGTGGTATGTCTTTGGAGGCCAGGGATTGTGATTCACCCTGCATGTTTTCTAAGGACTACACAGATCGGAGGAGAAAGGGATGCCTAAAAGATGAAACAAAGCCAAGGCAACTACAGAACTTCCCCCCCAAATTGCTCAAATCCTGCACCTAGAACAAAGGCATCTGTGCGCCAGTCTGTGCCCTGAAAAAATGATGAAATTGCACAAAACTCCTTAGACTGCCTAATTTCTTCTCCACCTGCAGGTCACAGAGAGGAGCTATTTTTTCTTTTCAAAAAACTTCTACTGAGCTCCCTGCCCCCTTTGGAAATTTCACCAGGCAGTGCTTACATACTTAAACTTAATCTTCACAGCCATATGGCTGGACTAGAAACCCTTAAAAAACACTCTGACACATTATGTCTCGTTATTCTTCACGAACGTTCACTGAAGCTCGCCCCAGCCTCATCCTCTTCTGAAAAACAAGAGGCCACCGCAGAGCAGAAGGAGCGACCCTCACCTGATTGTTGAAATGGCTGTTCAGAGCCACGCTAGCAAGGTCAGTGGCGTATTTGGAGGAGCTGTAGGCCTCTTTGCCTTGGCTGTGCTGGTAGTCGTCAAGACTGAAGTTAGACCCGCGGGCGCTGATCGAGGAGGTCCAAATGAGCTGGCTGGGCCTTTCAAGACAGCAAAGCAAGGATTCCAGCTGCCGGATCTGGGAAGGCAAGACACCAGGATTGCAGAAGAGTCCAGCCAGAGTTGACAACAACTGGGGGGGGGGGGAGTCCTTTCCCTTGAATAGATGCTCAGTGCATGGAAATGGGATCCACTTGGTGTAGCCAAAGTTGCACATGCCTCTCTGACACTGTCCAAAAGCCCCTCACCTCACTAAAAAAGTACCTAGATGGTACAGCAACATTGACTCTGGTCTTGATGGACATTTACCTCCGTAAGATGATTCCAGAATAATTTACACCCATTGGAATCAGGGTTCCCTCTAAGCTGTGGAGCCTTGTGAGCAAAAATTCTGCTTTGTGAGCTCCTGGCATTAAAGTTGTGAGCGAGCGATCTGGCTCCTGCATAAATTAGTTTGCTCTGGAGCCCTCCTTCCTGAGTTGAGACAAAAATGTGTGAGCCGGAGGCTAAAAAAATGTGAGCTAGCTCACACTAACTCAGCTTAGAGGGAACACTGATGAATGCACCTGAAGAGTACAATTTATCGTAACGCAAAATCACACATGCCCTGACCTGGATAGTCCAGGCAAGCCTGATCTCATCAGATCTCAGAAGCTAAGCAGGGTTGGGCCTCGGCTAGTATTTGGATGGGAGAACATCCAAGGAAGACAGAGGTTGCTATGCAAGGGCAGGCAGCCCTCAGCCAAGAGAGAAATTTGTCACAAAAGTTGACCCAAGTGTTGAAAGGGAGCTTAGAGCAGGCACAGAAAAATCAGATCACGATGGGAAGGACCACTTCTGTTGGAAGCGGGAAGTGCTGTCAAGTCGCGGTGACTTATGGTGACCCTGAAGGGTTTTCAAGGCAAGGGACATTCAGAGGTGGTTTGCCATTGCCAGCCTCTGTGTCACAACCCTGGGCTTCCTTGGAGGCCTCCCCTATCCAATTACTAACTCGGACCGACCCTGCTTAGGTTTTGAGACCACGTTCAACTGTGCTGTCCAAGTCAGGCAACTTCTGCTAGGATTTTTTATTCAGCTCTAAAAATTACAACCTTTTCTGCAGGATCTCCAGCCACAATTCAAGAGCAAGGGCTGTCAGGTCACAAGACACATCCGATGGTATTGCATCAGCTTTGACAAACAGCATTCCCCATTTCAATATCTGAAAGGATTGGACCATTTTCCTGCCGAGCAGTAGCCCATCGGTGAAAATGCAACCCCTGAACTATAGGTATTTCCAGTATTCTGGGCCTGCCCTTACTGGGCCACCGATTTCAGTGATAAGAGCTGCTCTTATTGTCCTATTTGGCATATGGAGTTAATCAACACAGAGCCCACTAGCCCCCAGCTCTCCCCTCATATGCCCAGAAAAGCCAAGAGCTTGGAAAATAGCCTGGTTGGAGGATGGGGCAAGGGAGGCATCACCCCAGCCAATAGGAGAAAGGCGTAGTCACTGGCTCATCTCAGGTCTCTGACAGTCCAGCAACCAATTTGTGCCAGAACCCCACTAACCAGAACTCCAAATCTCAATAAAGTGGGAGGACCCCATTTGCCAAAGGAATGCATTATTTTGAAGAAGAAGAGTTGAATTTATACCCCACTCTTCACTTGGGAGTCTCAGAGTGGCTTACAATCTTCCTTCCCTTCCTCTCCCCACAGCAGACACCCTGTGAGGTAGGTGGAGCTGAGAGAGCTCTGAGAGAACTGCTCTTGAGAGAAAAGCTCTGAGAGAACTGTGATTGACCCAAGTCACCCAGCTGGCTGCATATGGAGAAGTAGGGAATCAAACCTGATTCTCCAGATTAGAGTCCGCCGCTCTTAACCAGTACACCAAACTGGCTCTCAGGTGAATCTGATTCTGATAGCATTTTGTCTTTTAGTTTGCAAGAAATCATAGTGCTCTATTAAATTCTGTTTTTTGGGAAAATGCTATATGTTTATTCTACCAAGACACTGATACAGGGTGCAAGAAGAAGGAAGGGGGTCCTCTCAGATGATCAGTTAGCCTTTGGGCTTCTTGGAGCTTTAGGACCCCCATATACTTGCAATCAGACTGCTTCAATCTTCACAGGATGTCTGAAATTTACACATTCTGGTGCCAAGGAACAGAGCAAGAATACAGAAAAGCAAGGCCTCGATTTCTTTCATCCGGAGCTAAGTCAGAATTGTCTATATCAGGGGTGTCAAACTCATTTGTTACGAGGGCCGGATCTGACATAAATGAGACCTTGTTGGGCCGGGTCATGCATGTCATCACATGTAATGCCAGGGAGCGGAGATATAAACTTTATAAAGGACACAAACACAAAGATTTTCTTCTTACTTAAAATACTTACTTAAAATAGAAACATGCTTAAAACATTAGCTCTGTAAGCTGCAAACCTACTTTTGATTTACTGACATTCACCGCAGAAACCTCATGAAAACATGAAATGGCTGAGTGATTAAGAGAATCTGGCGAAGCAAGCTATGATGCAGCAGCAGAACTGGAAGCAGGAGACGGCCAGTTCCACTGTGGGCCGGATGGAAGCCCTCCGGGGGCCTGATCCAGCCCCCAGGCCGCATGTTTGACACCCCTGGTCTACATTATAGTGATAAAAACCCTTTATATGAGCAATTCTCTTCTGGGACAGCCTTTGCTATCGTAGCACAAGGGTTCCCAGTGTAGTGTCTTTCCTGACACCCACCTGGTGTTTTTAGAAAGTGGGCAAGGCCCCAGCAAGGTTTTATACCCAGCAGGGTTTCTGACTGGCCACTGGGGATCTGACTGACTGCCACCACAGCACAAGGATCTGCAGCGTGTGACTGATAATAATCTGTGTGTGTTGAAAGAAAACCCCAGTATGTTCATTTAAAAAGGCATCCTGTCAAACAGATCTTCTCCCTGAAATATTGGGGATTTACTATGAGAGTTATGCATAAACTAACACTCTGGCATTCTGTGGAGGGCTCCACCTCCTCTGGCAGCTCTGCCGTAGTTAGTTGCACCCGTCACCCTGTGGCAGAATTCCAAAGGCGCCTGCAAGCTCAAAAAGGCAGAGGATTCCCTGTTCTAGCACCCAAACAAGGGCTGGTTATGTGCCCCTCTTCCCTTTTCTTATATGCCCAATGCTGGGGCCGTTGGTTAAAAAAAATATGCTGTAGATGCTTAGCAATGACAACTCCGTTGCCCAGTTTCCTCACTCATACAAAGTCATATTTTAATAAGCTTTCAGCTGTAGACTGTACACAACTCGAGTGCCACCACATTCCATTACCAACACCAGGCAAAAAGGAAGAGGACCACGGGGGGTGTGTGTGTGGCACAAAACACATTCTGGATGCGCTCATGATCTGCAAGTGGTGATTTTTCACTTGGGCATTGGAACTCGGAGCTATGTCTAGTTCTAATATTTTTTAAGCTTTATTTTCTTCCTATCACACCTATTTTCTTCCTATCGCACCCCAAAATGGCAGCTAGCCCAGAAGGAACCACAGTGGAGAACCGATTGTTCAGAGCCTCCAACGAAGCTGTCACCTAGGCCAGAATATGCCCTGTCTGTGTGGGTACCTGTAACCTGCTGCTAGATTCAATACATAAAACCCAGTTACTGAGCCAAAAAGCTTCCCTACCAGTACGAAATGCCCAAAAAGGTTGGTTTCAAAGACTTCCTGCAGGCCGTCTGGAGTGACACGGTCCTCTTGGCTCATCAGGCCTTCTGCTGTGGTCAGCATTCGATAGGCTCTCCTGAAAACAGAACAAGAAGTTGCAGCATATTCTGTAGAAGCGGGAAGACATTTGCCCTTAAGGAGCACCATTGTCCCTTTTCTTACTCTAAGTGTGAGTGGAGAAGATTATTTGGAAGTAAGAAGGGAAAATGACAATCTTTAATTGTTTCTGTTTGACACATTCTAGAGCGGTCAGTATCTGGCCTTCCAGGGAACAGCCAGGATTGATTTCTTTTAGGATTGACTGATTTGATCTCCTTGCAGTCCAAGGGACTCTCAAAGAGTCTTCTCCAGCACCATAGTTCAAAAGAATCTAGTATTTGGTGCTCAGCCTTCCTTATAGTCCAACTCTTGCAGCCATACATTACTACCGGGAATACCATTGCTTTGACCACACGGACTTCTGTTGGCAGGATGATGTTTCAAAATTTATTTAGATTTATTTAGATTATTTAGATATATTTAGATTAATAGTTGTTGTTATATTTGTATCTACATTGTTGTAACCTGCCCTGAGCCTTGCTGTGCAGGGAAGGGTGGGTTAGAAATCAAATCAATCAATAAAGAATAGTTCTGGGGGGGCACTTTTTAGGTCTAGGGGGCCACTTTTAGGTCTGTCCCCGTGAGTCCAACAACCAAATGCACAGTGGAGGTCTAATAAGGAAAATAAAAGGTAAGGAAAAGACAGAACGCAGATTATAATACTATAGTCAGCAGCGTGATGTAATAGTTACCAAGTCTCAGACTAGGATCTGGGAGACCCAGGTTCAAATCCCCACTCTGCCATCGAAGTCTGCTGGGTGGCCTTGGGCCAGTCACACACTCTCAACCTAACCTACCCTCAGAGGGTTGTTGTGAGGATAAAATGGAGGAGAGGAGAATGATGAAAGACACTTCAGGATCCCATGGGGGAGAAAAGTGGGGCATAAATGAAATAAATAGATAAAATCACATTTGCTCATGTTTGTCCCTCATATCTGGCGTTCAATGTGCAAACTGCTGATTTTAAAAAGGATAAACTGGAAAAAGAAGCTGAAGAGGTGCATAACGGACTTCATAAAAGGAAGATAATAATTCACACTTCTCAGCTTGGATCATTCAGAAAGGAGAGGACATCTTAAACAGCAGGGGTCGCTAAAATACAAAGGGCTCCTGCTGTCCTTCAGAGCTGTGTATATTGGAGCAAAAGCAGATGGCTATGCCATAAACTACACCCCTTGGAAGGGGCACCGAAGCCAAGGGAGATTAGGGAAGGGTCAGGGAATGCAAGACCTTGAAAGCAAGGAGCAAGTTCACAATGAATGCGATACGGAAAAAGGAGACAGCGAAAAGGAGAGGGGGAAATATGATGCCAGAATTGTTCCAAATACTGATATTGTAACAGGAGTGCAACATGCCCGGCAAATGAAGTTTGGCATTTGCCTAACAGTTTCCCTACACCTTCAGCTGCAGCAACTTTGAAAACAACAACAACAACCCATTGCAACAATTAGACTATTTCCAGTTCTTATTGTGTACCAGCTAAGCATACAGTGAACATCCAACACAAAGCAATTTTTCCTAACTTTCTTCCCTATTGAGGCTTAGAATTAGAGTGTACCAATAGTCTTTTAGCCTTTTGTTACTGTCCATGGGGTTTTCTTGGAAAAGATACTGGAGTGGGTTGCCATTTCCTTCTCCAGTGGATCACACTTTGTCTTCTTTTGAATTACAGTGATGGAGAAGACTCTTGAGAGTCACTTGGACTGCAAGGAGATCAAATCAGTCAATCCTAAAAGAAATCAACCCTGACTGTTCCCTGGAAACCCAGATACTGAAGCTGAAGCTCAAATACTTTGGCCACCAAATGAGAAGGGAACTGGAGAAGACCCTGATGCTGGGAAAGACTGAAGGTCAAAGAAGAAGGGGACGGCAAAGGATGAGATGGTTAGATAGCGTTATCGATGCAACAAACATGAAATTAAGCAGAGTCCAGAGCACAACAGAAGGGCCTGGCGTGATGTAGTCCATGGGGTTGCGAAGAGTCGGACTCAACTGTGTGACTGAACAACAACAACAGTCTTTTCCATTTAAGGCTAATGGCCAACTGGGGCTGCTGCTCTTGGACAACAGTCAGTGGTATGTTCAAAGAATGGGAGGGAAGTTTTATTTGTCCAGTAAAGTACGTGCGTCTGTACAGGATCCATGGGAGAAACCGTACAGTCAGAATCTCCCAAAAGGAAAGCCAGAAAGGCTCCAGGGGGCTACACATAAATGTGACCCTCTCTTTTCCTGCCTTCCAACCAACCATTCATCAACCATAGCTTGATTCTTTCTTCAAGCCATATTTATAAGTCACTCATCCTGTCACCTAGTGGGTTAGTTTGGAAAAACTTACTAAACTGAACTGGCAACTTTCACCGATCCTCCCTTCCCACTTCAGACCTACCCCTTCGTGCTGTTTCCCAGGGAACCCTGTCCCGCAGGAACAGCACTGTAAGGAAATCAGTGGGCTTCAATGGAAGAGGAGATTGAGAAGGTCTGCAAAGCGCCACTGATGGAAAACTGAGTCTGCAACTGACCCAATACACACAGAGGCAGTTTGGTGCAGTGGTTAAGTGTGCCGACTCTAATCTGGGAGAACCGGGTTTGATTCCCCACTCCTCCACTTGCACCTGGCTGGATGACTTTGGGCAAGCCATAGTTCGGGCACAGCTGTTCTTGAGAAAGAGCAGTTTCTGTCAAGAGCTCTCTCTCAACCCCACCTACCTCACAGGGTGTCTGTTGTGGGGAGGGGAAGGGAAAGGAGTTTGTAAGATGCTCTGAGACTCCTTTGGGTAGTGAAGGGCAGGGGGTATAAATCCAATCTCTTCTTCTTCTGTTATCTCAGCATGTGGGTGCAGGGCAGCATTCCACAGCTACAAAGACTTCCCCCTGCAGAGCATGACATTAGGCTCCTCCCTCCCATGACAGGCCCCCCCCCCGAAATCCTGCTTCAAGGGAGGATTCCCCAGGAGCCGGATTTCAGGGGCATTTCGGGCTCCCGTGGAACAGAGAGCCAAGCAAGTCACTCTCCATGAGCAGAAGTCTTTACACACTGGGTCCAACACTACACATTATATGTTTGGAAAAAATAATAAACACTGGTTCCTAAATACAGCTGGCACTTTCATTCTGCAATACGCTTACTCAAACACTGGGTTTGATCTTACCTGGGGAGAGAGGAAGGATGGGACCCAGCTTAATAAATGAAGTTAACTGGGAGAGGGAAAAGACAGTGAATCCAGGCTAACCCTGATCCGCTAATATTTTTATCTTCATATTATGAAATGCAGCTCTGAAACAGTAAGTTCTAGAAATGGACTTTATACTCAAAATAAACTTTGACATTCTTAGAACTCTAGCAGGGTAACATGTAGGAAAGGAGGCAGAAAAGCAAGTCAGCAGCCTTGGGTAATATATATATGGCTATTTTGGGACAGGAATGCACAGGAACAGCGTTCTGGCTGGCTCCTGAGTTGGCCACGCCCAGCAGAAACTCATTAGCATAACAGGCCACACCAAACAGCAGAAACTCATTAGGACTGGCTACATAAGAGCTGTGTGGCCTAACATGCAAAGGAGTTCCTGCTAAATGCAAAGGAGTTCCTTGTGTGTGTATATATTTGCTTTCTTCACAGTAGAAAGAGTCAAAATTGTGTCAGTCTGTCTGAGAGGAAGGAGATCCATGAGAGTTAGATGGGCTCAGGTTTGTAACACAGGCAGTGATGAAGACCACATCTATTTCACTTGGCCACCCAAAGCAATCTCCTAGACAACAGAACATCCATTCATCCCTTCCCTTCTATTGACAAAGCCAGGCAGAGAATCAAGATGCGTTAGTGAGTTGGATGTGCTATACCTGGAGAAGAGGCCATGCACGAAAGCTGAGAAGCTGATACTTGGATTTACCATGATCCCAGCGTTCAAGAAGAGATAATCTACATGCTGAAACCTGCAAAACAGAAATTAATTATTGTCAGTTAGTGCCAGAAGAGAAGGATAGTCTTGAGCACTTGCTGCACAGAACTGGTTGTACAAAACACATGCCTTAGGACCTGGGTCTACTGACCACCATCTTACTTTGGCAGCCAGTTGACGCAGTTAGCATTGTCATTCAGTTCTGCTCGTACAAGACAGATCCAGGCTGCAGGTTTCACAGCCTCCCAGCATATACAAAACTGGCATACTAGGAAAAAACTGGGGTGAACAGTTTCCTTTAATATGGTAGTTTTATGTGTGCAAGAATTCATCTCCTTGTAGGAGAGACTCTAAATATACATCCCCACCTCACCTGGAGCCTGAAAAGGTTTAGACCAGGAAAACCTTCGATGCTCTGGGTTCTGGGTCATCGTGCAATACAGGAAGACTGCTTAGGAAAGAACAGGTTATGACACAGTCCAATGCTGCAAAGACAAGTTCCTAACGTCTCCCCCTCCAGTTACGTCTCACTGTTCACTGGTGGCAGGGTGTTTGCCACCACTTGATCACACTGGCCACAAAGTGTAGGTCCATCAAGCAGCAATGAAGACCAAAACATACAGCATGGTAACTTCCTCTCCTGGCTCTGTCAAGCCATCCTTTTCAATGAGTGACAAGGAGGCACAAGCAGACTTTAAAGTTCATGCTAACGGTGACTACCTTGAATTCAAAATGTCCAGAGATGGAGGAAGAAGGGGGAGATTTATCCTATCTACTTACCTTATCTTTGCTGATGAGCTAGGATTAGAAAAAGGGTTGGGGGGATAACTTCTGTGCCTTTTAACCAGGCTTCTAGCTCAGATTAACAAGGCAAGAACAAAGCAAACCTCCTGAAACAGTAATACTTCTTTGTGAGATTTTTTTTTTAGCTTTTTATTGGAAATACAAAGTTTGGGTTCAAACGTGACAAAAACTTTTCACAAAGCAAGCTGTCAATGCTTTTACTGCCTAATCCATTTATTTCAAAGTAAACCCCACTGAATTCGAAAGAGCTAGCTCCCAGGTAAGCATGCACAGAACGGAGGTCTTGGAAGAATACAGAGAAGAAAAGGTCTGTACTCAGAAACACTTATAATTGAAATTTTAAAAGAAAATTATTCTACTTTTTAATAATAAAATCAATTTGCACTCATAAAACATTAAAACTCAGTAACAACCCATGCAGACTAGCTCAGCGTCTTCTTGCCAAATGATGGGTTCTCTCATGAGGCAAATTTATATCTGCTTGTACTGGCATTATTTCTGGCAGTGGTTCTTGAATTGTGGGTTGGGACCCAAAAGTGGGTCATAGGGCCAGGAGGGTGGGAGTAGAACAGGGAGAGCTGGGAAACGAAATAGTAAATTTGGTTTTGCCTACGCTTTAAGATATGAAATGGCCATAAAATACAGCACGCTGCTCAGTAATGCAATATACTTGTAAACACTTAAAATGAAAAATATAAACTTGTTTAGTATTAACTGATGTGAGATTCTGTATTTGATACCGGAGAGTGGGAAAACTAGTGTGGATTTACTCTACTTTTTGGGACCCACTTGCAAAGTAAGTTTAGATGTTGGCCCCACTTAAGAAAGTTTGGCAGGAACCGACATCTGTCACAACAGCTGACACATAGGCTTCTCAAGGATGAATCAAGATCCACCTCTGTAACCCTAAGGGGCCTAAGTGAAAGATCTTACATGCCAAAGATTTGTTTCGCCATGCATTCTGATTGAAAAGTAAACCTCAGAATAAGTTTCCCAAAAATCTCTGTGCAGGAAATAATGTATCTTTTAAGAACTCGGCTGGAAAAGTAGACTCTTGCCTATAGAAACTTATGGCACAAAACAAACGTTCAGTTTTCAAAGTGCTACAGGCAAGTGTAACGCTACTTGATGGTTCGAAAACAAATGTCCATATGCAGTGGGGAGAGAAAAGATCAATCTTAAAAATGGGAAAGAAAAAAATGTCAAAAGCCACAAAATACAAGCAGTCATGGCTTCTTTAAACAAAATAAAACCTGAGGTGACAACATTTCAGTAGGATGAAACTGCCTCTGTTTGGATAAATGCCTATAGAAACTGCTGCAAGGTAGGACTGAACTTCCTTGCTGGCTAGTGGAAAACACCAGCTGGTTACAACTCCTGCTACAACCTGCAGACTCCTGAGAAGGATGGAAACTAGACTTTGGCTATGGCCTGGGTACAGGATGTTCAGCTGCCCACACCTTCTGGAAACAGCATTATTTCACATGGTTAAATCCATCCCCTGGCAACCCAACTGGTGTTCCCAAACTTCTTATCTGCTGGAATAAGTATCTAGCTCCAACTTAAAAGACTTTCAGTATCACACTGTTACATCACAGCATTCGACAACATGGATATGGGCTGGAAAACTACATGGGAGAACCGTTTTGTGAAACTAAGATGAGTTAAGGAAATGACTCCTTACAAAAAGCCACGGGGAGCCCCACGCAAATTGTCCCCCCTCTCCCACGTACCTCTTCTTGATCTCTTTGGCCGCACTGAGGACTGATTCCACACTGCCAACGTCTACTTGAACAATGCTGATGTCTGCATGAGGAAAGTAAGACAGCAGTTTCTTACGGGTGGCGTTGGCCTTCTCCATATTCCTACAGGCGAGACACAGATGGAGGCTGGCATCTTCCTGGAGAAGGCGCTCACACAAGGCAGAACCAATCCCGCTGCAACAGAAAGAGGGATGAGGCGTGCTATCAAACTTATGGATCAGCTGCTTACAGGAACAGCATGAACTGCACTGGGAGCCCATTCAAACTGCTCACGCCTTTTATAAGGAGCCTACACAAAGTGGTTAGGACGCTGAACTGCAGGCTGTGGAAGGTCAGTAGTTCAGCAGTTCGAGACCCGAGAGTGCCGCATGACGGAGTGAGCTCCCATCTCTAGTTCCAGTTCCTGCCAACCTAGCAGTTCGAAAGCAAGAGATTGCAAGTAGATAAATAGGTACCACTTTGGTGGGAAGGTAACAGCGTTCCGTGCGCCTTGGTGTTTAGTCATGCCGGCCACATGACCATGGAAACGTCTTTGGACAGCGCTGGCTTTTCAGCTTTGAAACGGAGATGAGCACCGCAACCCTAGAGTTGGATTCGACTGGCTTTCGAGCAAGGGAACCTTTACCTTTACAGAAAGAGTTACAAGATATACTATCAGACTTATGAATTAAGGGTTTACAAGAACAACCTCATCACCAGCAAGCCCTTGGACTGATGCTAGAAGAACCACGACACCTCACACTCATTACAGAATACTCCCTGGAAACCCATATACAAGAAAATGTCTCCCTGGGATAGAAGGTGGGCTAGAAAGTGAAACTTCCTTATGATGGAACAAAGCCTGAGTCCAGTGGCACCTTTAAGTCCAACCAAGTTTTATTCAAGGTATGGACTTTCATGTGCATGAACACTTCCTCAGATACAGTGTGCATGCACACGAAAGCTCATACCTTGAATAAAACTTGGTTGGTTTTAGAGGTGCCACTGGATTCAAGCTTTGTTCTGCTGCTTTAGACCAACATGGCTACCCACCTGGATCTTCCTTATGACGGGTAACAGTCGCCTATTCTTTTTGTAACACTATACTAAAACATCTATACAACCCTGGTTCACCTGGTTCTCACAATACAAGAACTCGTGGGCACTCAGTGAAATTGCTGAGCAGTCGGGTTAGAATTCACTGCCACAGGAGGTGGTGGCAGCTAGAAGCATGGACAGTTTCAAGAGGGAATTAGATAAACATATGGAGCAGAAGTCCATCAGTGGCTCTTAGCCACAGGGTATAGATGGGAACTCTCAGTCTGGGGCAGGTGATGCACTCTATTCTTGGTGCTGGAGGGGGCAGCAGTGGGAGGGCTTCTAGTGTCCTGGCCCCACTGCTGGACCTCCTGATGGCACCTGGTATTTTTGGCCACTGAGTGACAGAGTGTTGGACTAGATGGGCCATTGGCCTGATTCAGCATTGGCTTCCCTTATGTTCTTACCTATTCTTTTTGTAACACTATACTGAAACTTCTATACAACCCTGGTTCAAGCACTCCTGTTTTTCTGGAGAAGACTGGAAACCTTGTATGCCAGGAAGAGAAGGACTTAATCTGGGGCAATGGGAGGAGTTGAATGCAAGGGAAACAAGGGACCTCTATGGTACTGTCGTGCTGGGTTATTGAGAAGACTCGGTGATCTGGCTCCAACAGGGGAGGAGAGAAGAATGTAAGCAATGGCCAAACTGAAGGCAGGAAAATAGCAGAGAAACTGCCCTCAGAGATAGTTCTCTTGCCCTAGTTTCTATAGGCTCCCCTAAAGGATTCTCATCTTACATACTGTACCCTAAGGCGAAACCCTTGACCAAGAAGGCGCATGATTAGGGAAGAAACTGGGGGGAATTAACTATTCCACCCATATGTTGTTTTCCATGTATCAGTTGCTTTTTCTGATGATAACTTTCCCCCATGAGCAGGTACCTGAATATTTCCTCCCATGGTGCACTTCTGCAAAGGGGAGACTGAGAGGGCACTCCTAAACAGAGTTACTCCAGTCTAAGCCCATTGAAATCAATTGGGCTTGAACTGGAATAACTCTGTTTAGGACTGCACTGTGAAAAAAGGAAAACAGCACTGCAGGAAACCCCACAAAATTAATCTGGCTCAACAAGTTTTTTTTACTCTGGATTTAATGGTCTCATCGGGGGAGATTTAGATGGTAACATATACTTGAAATTCAAACCTAAAATTTGCTTTTGGAGGTTGGAGCCCCAATGAGCCCATAAACTTTCCCCCAAGTCCTGCCCTGAAGGCACCCTGTCTGAGGTAACCAGTTACCACCCCCCACACACAACAAACGTCTTTTTTCCCCCTGTAAGGTGTCAGTTAAGAAAAAAGAGGAAAAAAAGACCCTATGGCATCCAATTTTTCTCTCTACCAATATTTCCACTGTTTTATAAAAAAAATAAAGCACTTTCATTACAAAACATAAAGGTGGACAACCAAGCAGAGGACGTGCAAGTTTCTGTATACTGGGATTAAATTTCATCTGGCCCCAGTTGTAGGAGGCAGCCTGTCCAAGAACAAATATGATCTTTATAGAAATAGGCATGCTGGCCCAACACAACAGACAATTGTCTGGGGCAATGGGCTACTAGAGAAGCACAAGGTGCTGAATTCTAAGGGGGAAACACAGTTCTAAAAGGGAAACACACTTATGCCCACCCCACACTTTTAGGACAACATGGTCTGAAATGCGGGGACAACAGTTTCCAGCATCATTTCCATGTAACTGGGCAGAACAAAAATTCCTTCCTTTCACAGCATTCACTGGTATGTAATAAGGATAAAAGGATGCAGCCTGGAAAATCCCAGAAAAGAACGCACAAACCTTCCTATATCACCCGTACAGATTGGGGAAAACATTAAATTCAGTTGTTTCCTAGAGCAGCAAAATAGCTCAGTCTGATCCCCACAGCACAGATGCCTGCGCAAGAACACCAAAGATCTTTAGGGAATCTCTGAGGATATTCCTTTGTGACACCTCACAATATTTTCCTCACAGAGAAAGATTTGAGAATGCCGGGGCAGGAACTGAACAAAAGGCTTATTGTGAAACAATTCAACCCTAGAAGAAATGAAAGCTTGGGTCCTGCTCAGGGTCTCTACTGACAGAAGAATTTCCAAAGGGGGAGTGCATTTCTCTGACTACCCTCAGCCCCAAAAGCTACTCCTGGGGGACCCCCAGGAACAGCTTGATGGGGGAATTGGAGATTTGCTGCAGGAAAGAGAGAAATGATAAGTGGGACCCAATCCAAAGGAATACTAGAGAGCCAGCATGGTGCAGTGGTTAAGAGCAGCAAACTCTAATCTGGAGAACTGGGTTGGATTCCCCACTCCTCCACATGAAGCCTGCTGAACTCTCACAGAACTCCCTCAGCCCCTCCTGCCTCACAAGGTGCCCTTTGTGGGGAGGGGAACAGGAAGGTGATTGTAAGCTGCTTTGAGACTCCTTAAGGTAGAGAAAAGCAGGGTATAAACACCAGCTCTTCTTCTAGACAAATGGGGTCCATAAGCAGGTATATGATGTATTTCTATCAACAGTGACTAGTCCCCACACATCAGAGATTTAGGGAGAGAGACTTAAGAACATAAGAACATAAGAGAAGCCAATGTTGAATCAGGCCAATGGCCCATCTAGTCCAACACTCTGTCACACAGCGGCCAAAAATACCAGGTGCCATCAGGAGGTCCAGCAGTGGGGCCAGGACACTAGAAGCCCTCCCACTGCTGCCCCCTCCAGCACCTGCCCCAGACTGAGAGTTCCCATCTATACCCTGTGGCTAATAGCCACTGATGGACTTCTGCTCCATATGTTTATCTAATTCCCTCTTGAAACTGTCCATGCTTGCAGCCGCCACCACCTCCTGTGGCAGTGAATTCCATATGTTAATCACTCTTTGGGTGAAGTAGTATTTCCTTTTATTTGTTCTAACCCGACTGCTCAGCAATTTCATGGAGTGCCCACGAGTTCTTGTATTGTGAGAAAGGGAGAAAAGTACTTCTTTCTCAACTTGCTCAATCCCATTCATAATCTTATAAACCTCGATCATGTCACCCCTCAGCCGTCGTTTCTCCAAGCTAAAGAGCCCCAAGCATTTTAACCTTTCTTACAGTTCAAAGGATAGTCTCATCTCTCTCCTTCCCCACATAGAAAGCTGACTCCCAGCATTTCCTATTATCTTTCAGAAGAAGAAGAAGAGATTGGATATATACCCTGCCCTTCACTACCCAAAGGTGTCTCAGAGCGGCTTACAAACTCCTTTCCCTTCCCCGCCCCACAATAGACACCCTGGGAGGTAGGTGGGGCTGAGAGAGCTCTTGACAGAAACTGCTCTTTTTTCAAGACAGCTCTTGTGAGGCTTGCCCAAGGTCATCCAGCAGGTGCAAGTGGAGGAGTGAGGAATCAAACCTGGTTCTCCCAGATTAGAGTCTGCACACTTAACCACTACACCAAACTGGCTCACAATTTCAGAAATTAAGCAATTATTCTTAAAAATGGATTAGCCAGATTGATTACAAGAGTGCTATTCTTCGTGCTTGACGAGTTTGTTCTTCACATTTTTTGGAATACTTCCTCCTGATTCTCTTCCCTCCTATGCTTATCATCTGACCTCACCGGGTATAGTCAGTGCTTTTAGTCTTTCTGGAATGAATGCCAATTCAAAGGTGGTTCTGAGAGGCTGCTTTTTGCATCCTCCCTACTTTAACAGAATTTGCTCTTGCTCCCTTGGTAAAATACATACAATCCCTTGTATTTTATTGGAACACCTTCTAAATTCTAATCTAAGATGCCATTTTATTCTACCATCGCTGGTGAATTTCAATGATTTTAATTCAAGCAGAATGATTCCCTTCCTACTTTCAGATCAAAGTCCTAATATAACCTTAGAATCATAGAGTTGGAAGGGACCTCCAGGGTCAGTCTAGGCTAACCCCCTGCACAATTCAGGAAATTCACAAATACCTCCCCCCCACCCCCAGTGACCCCTGCTCATGCCCAGAAGATGACAAAAACCTCCACGATCCCTGGCTGAACTGGCATGGAGAAAAATTGCCTCCTGACCCCAAACCTTGGATGTTGCAAAAATATATATATATATTCCTTTTGTCTTTTGGGGAATAAATAGAGATTATAAATGAAATTTCAGATTGTTATACCACTCAAGGCATTGAGTCATAGAGCTTTTATTGGAGAAAGGAAAGAAATTAAGCATAGGTGAAAGGCATCAATAACAAAGATTAGAACCCACACTGCCCAATCCATACACATTTGCTTGCTAGCAACTATTAACGTTCGGCTCAAAGATTTACACTCAAGCAAACACACAAAGGATCCAACTGCAAATTATGTTTTGTAGAGTGTCTGATTCCAAACTTTCAGATGTCTATTTTTTTAAGAACTTTAAAAAGTGCTTAGTTTTGAAAGAGGCAGGCCGCTGAATTTTAGCAGGTATACCCACCCCAAATATCCCATTTGCCAAAACTAATTTTCTAAAGATTGCCAGAAAAGAGTCAGTGATCCAGAATCAACCTCTTCCCCCAAACGGGCAATTCCAGGCCACTCTTGATCTCTTAATCTTACCTAGTTTGACGTTTTGAACCAGCAGGTTCCATTTAACTATTGCAGATAATAGCTGTCAGTTTATAGAGTTCAATGACCCTTGAAAGACTGGCAGTCATATCACATCACGTGCCACGGATGCTCTCTTTTTGCCTGCCCTGAACTTTATTTCACTAGGTGACCCTAAGCTCTAGTTTTGTGAAAAGGAGACAAAATTCTCCCTATGCTATGCACAACCCTTAGCCCTCTCTCTTGGGTCACTTTAGAAATCTATTTTTCGAAACAAAAAAAGTCCAGACACTTTAGCCTCTTTTTCATGCATACCAAAGATGACCCTCCAGAACCTTTTCCAGTGCTACGATATCTGTATTGAAATAAGATGACACAACAGAATTGTACATGGTATTCCACATGCAGCTGCACCACTAATTTGATACTGGTAGTTTTATTTTCAGTGATGTACAGATAGAGATTAGAGGCCGAGTTTCAAACAACAACCCTTTTCTCTAAGCACTGAATTCAGACTACATTGGGCAATACCCATTAGTTCCTGTTTCCCCTTGTAGACCCCCATGTCATTCTTCAGATCCCCCTATCCTGCAGGAATAGCAGTGCACACAGCTGAGTGAGCTGTGGCAGGAGTTCCATTCCACTGATGTAATATTTAGACAGGATCCAATCCTAAACATCAAAATACACAATTATTATAACATCACTGAATCCTAGCAGTCACATTTGATTCTGCTGAATATCTTAGCAAATCCATAATACCACTAATATGATATAAATATAAAACTGATTTCAAAGACTTTTTCCCAAGCTAAATTTAAAATGCTGCTGGTCTGAAGCAGCAGAACAAAGTTAACATAAAAACATAAGAGAAGCCAATGCTGGGATCAGGCCAATGCCCCCTCCAATCCAACACTCTGTCACACAGTGGCCAAAAATATCAGGTGCCATCAGGAGCCCCATCAGGACCAGGACACTAGAAGCCCTCCCACTGTTGCCCCCCCAGCACCCAAGTTTGAGTCCAGTGGCACCTTTAAAACCAACAATGTTTTATTCACATTATAAGCTTTTGTGTACAAGCACACTTCCTCAGATACAGTGGAATAGAACTTCCTCAACCATTACATATACTGCGTGGGGGTTTGACACAGTTTGACCCTTCCCAAAACTGCTTAAGACAAACTCCTTAACCTCTCTCTACCACTGACACACGAAGAGCTCCCTCTATAAGGAAAGACACACAGGCCAAGGATAAGTAACTACCAGCATGAGAACCAAACCACAGCTTACCAAACTACTGTGCTTGGCACACAGGGCCAGTTTCACACCCATAGTGAGCCCTGGAGGCACTGGCAGTACCACTAGGGGCTCCCGTGTGCCCGGCCATGTTCAGTCCTCATCTCCCCCCCCCACACCTTCTGTCTGCTGAGACACCAACATCTATGTAGATAAACTCGCAGGGGCTTGGGGCACAGTGGCAAAAAAAAAAAATAATTTTCAAAGAGGCAGCGTTCTGCTGCTTAATCAGGTACAAATCTGCTTCTGCTGTCTAGCATGTTGGCCAGTGCAAAAGTAATAACATAATTCAATGGGGAAAATTTTTAATATTAATGATATTTAATTACTTTAAAAAAATATGTACACATTTTAGGCTGTACTTAGAATAGGGGGGCGCTGCCTTCCCCCCCTCATCCTCCTAGAATGTCATCCTTCTCCAAAGTCCCCATTCGCGTAAGTCCCCCAACACTTTCCAGCCACACCGGAGGAGCATTCCCAAAAGAACACAATAAGCACGGTCAAGCCAGAAACAAACACCGGAGAGACTGCGAGACACGTGCGTAATGCTGCCGATGGAAGCCAGCGGGATTCAGACGTGCTTGCGACTCGTGTTAGGAACCTGCATTCATACATTATACTTGGCTGACTCGTGTAAGACGCCCACATACTTTTTCACACAAAACCAGGCAAGCGTTTTCCCCCTTCCAGACACCACCTCATACTTCCTCCTTACCTGCTGGCTCCAGTGACCACCGCGACCCTCTGCATGACGCTACCGACAAGAGCTGAATGAATGAATGAATGAAGGCGAGACTGCAGACCCGCCGCTGACTATAGGAACGGCATGGAGGTCCCGCCCCCGAGGTGGTGAGACCACGCCCCCAAACCCCCTCACCAACAACCAGTTACCGAACACATGGAAGCACCGCCCCCATCCGAACCGGCTATGCCCTCAGCACCGTAGCGTAGCCTGAGCGTCGCACCGACCTCAGTCAAACTCAAGCCACGCCCTATAAGAGAGCCGGTCTCGGCGCTAATGAGGAAAGAGGGGAGCGTGGCGTGACTATAGCCCGATGATGGGCAGGACGCAAACGGAAGACGCTAGCCAATCGGGTGGGCCGTGAGCCTTCGGAGGGCGGGCTACTCCAGGTTCCAGTTCGTGGCGCTGCGGTCTTCTTATTGGCGGAGCGTCACTCATTCTATTACTGCTGCTGGATCAGTAAATCTGAGTTGCTGTCCCGCGTAAACTCCAGAACGAGAACCTCCAAGTCCCTGGGAAGCTTTCAAAGATAGAGGACGACTAGTGCCTTTTAAAAGGAAATTTGGGGGAGATTCAGGGGTATGCCGTTGTAATTCGCAAGAACAGAGTGGAGTGCTGGAAATTACAGACCTGTGCATTTTCTTGGCGTGCGTGCACACACAGGCTGCCTTGTCGTGACTTAGAGTTGTCATATTGCATGACATTTAGAAGTCTCGATAGGACGAGAGAAATTTAACCATCAGCGCTGGCAATTTGATAGCAGTACCGATAATGCAGAGGGTTAGAATTTTGGAACTGCATAATGGTTATTTTGGAAGGGCACCACTGCCCTCCCGCCCCCCCCCCCGCGCACACTTTTTATATCCGGTTGCCGGAGCAGGACTCTGGTTACGTTCTTAGAGGAACGCTGCGTGTTTTTTGTAACTCTTCTCCTCGCACACCAAGGACATCGGGGAACGTTTCATAGACGCTTTATCCAAGCTTATCGTATGTGGTAGATAGCAGCGTCGTTCTGTTGCACAGTCTCAGGATTCTCACGCATTCTTGAGTTCCTCCTCCTTAGGCTGATGTGTTCAGCCTCATCGCAGTTTCAGGTGTAATTTTCTCCCAGATACCAGGGCTCTGCGCTCGTATATGTCTATTAACCGTTACTGTGAGCAACCTGGGGGAAACAGATCCGTGATTCCCAGACTGAAGTGAAGTTGGTTGTCACAAGAGCCAGTTGGTTAGGCTGCTGTATTAGAGTGAGGAAAATCCCCACTCAGCCAGGAAGGCTACTGGTAGGTTGACCTTAAGCTAGCTAGGCAACTTTCTCTAAAACTAGCCTACCCCACAGGGTCGGTGTGCAGATAAAATGGAAGCGCGGAAAACATGGGTTCTGCCTTCAGCTGGATGTAGGAAAGGTCCAACTACATTATAATAGTTCTTAGAGTGGTATCTCCTGTGAGGCCTGTGGAGCAAACCCCTTGGCCTTTAGAAGACTGTCTTGAACTGGCTTGTTCATGGAAGTCTTTGGCCACCTACCACGTGCCAGATGTGCTCCCATGTCACTTACAGGTGGAAGAACACACCCCAAGGCTAGCACCCTCCTTGACACTGCCCTGCCCCTGCCCCATGCAAAATGCAGCCACTAAAGGTGTAAAGGAAACAGCACTCTCCAGTGAAAGAACTGTGATGTGAGTGTGTCCAGTAGGAATCTGGGAATGAACATACTGCAGTGGTGGGTTCAGTGCCATTTGTGCAACCATGTTCCCTTTTGTGAGAATACAAATGGTGACCACTACAACCAGTGCACCCAAACAGAGCCAGCCCCATCCACTAGGCATACCTAGGCAATCGCCTAGGGTGCCAGTCTGCCAAGCCAGCTCTCCCAAGGGGTCACGGGATCATCAGACATAGCAGGTGACGTTGTGACAAAGCACCCAGGCAGTGGGCAGGATGCAGGGGTGCAGTGCTGCTGTACCACCGAGGCGGTGAATGGGGCCTTCCCTTGTTGTCAGGATGGGATGGGGAGGCCTGGTGGTGTGACAGGTGGCTTCACCGATACACCTGGGCATCGGACAGAGCCTTTCCCTGTTGTCAGCTTTGGGACTGGCGGTGGGATCACTGGAGCAAGCTGCAGGCCTGGCCCCAGTTAGGGTTGCCTGAGAAAAGGCACCTTCCCTACAGCACAGCAGGGGGAGGCGCAAAGTGATTCACCTTGGGGCGCTAAAAAACCCTGGCCTCACCCTGGCATTCACATGCTGCCACACTTCGCTTGGCAGAGGCAGCCTTGACAAAATGCTTCAAACCTCACTTGCACAAGGGTTCAGGTCGGGGGGGGGTTAAGGCAAACCAGCCTTTGACAAGGCAAGGGGGAGGGAAGCAACAAAGGAAGACTCAACCACGCATTCACTCCCTGAGGAACAGTGCCAAGACATGGGTTTGACTCCTGCTGAGGGGAAGCTGGTCACCAGTCGCAAAAGAGAAGGCAAGCGGCGGGATTAGAATGCAACATTCATAGGCTCCCGAGCAGAACTCTAACCACACACCCGATTAGGCACACAGGGAAACAACAACCACACAGAATCGGTCATTAGGAATGCCCCAGCAGTCTTGGTGTCAAAAAAAAAAAAAAAAACCCAGCCAGGAAAGGGAGGGATGCAGAGAAAGAAAGAGTATACTCAGTGGCCTCCAGTCCCCTGACAGCCTTGGAAAGCGCCCTGGGCATATCTGATGCTTTGCACCATCAAACTCAATCTCTGTGGTGGCTTGCATGCGCCACCACACATATGATTCACTTTGCTCAGCACCTTCCCATGCACCTATCCTTATACTGCATTCAGAAGGTCATGACCACCACCTCTTCTTATTCATCCCTCAAAGCAGCAAAAGCAGGGGAATACACCCCCCCCCCCCGGCAGTAATGTTTCAGCATAGAAAATGGCTGGGACCACCCCCACCCCTGCAGTGGCATTCCAAGCCCAAACGGGCTTTGCTTTATTTTGAATAGCCATTCCCAGCAACTGCTGTGTGCCTGCAGGGAACCTAAATTTCAGGGTTGCCAGCCTCCAGTTGCAGCCTGGAGGTCTCCCGCTTTTACAACTGATTTCCAGCTGACAGAGACCAATTCCCCTGGCGAAAATGGCTGCTTTGAAGGGTGGACACTCTGACATTGTACCACACTGAGGCCCTGCCCCTCCCCAAGCCCCACCCTCTCCCAGATCCACCCCCAAAGTCTCTAGGTATTTTCCAACCCAGACCCGGCAACCCTACCAAATCTCCAAAAAAGCTACCATCATGTTTGACCCGGAGGCATGTGGTTTTGAAAGAAGAATTGCCTGTTTCAGAAAAATTAACCCTGGACCTTGGATCGAAAAACATGTACATGTTTTTTTAAAGGCTCTAATACCACTTCTAAAATACCTCCACTCCTAAATTTGGCTTAAAACAGCAAGTGGGTAGTGTATACTCTAAAGGCCTGCATCCCACCACTTAGGTATTTCCTGAGTACCGGTATCAGTATTGGAGTTTATCCTCACTTTTTGCATATGTGATTTGTGCGCCACTTTGAGGACTTTAATAGAAAAGCAGTGTAAAAATGTTGTGGACAATTAAAAACATCCCCCCAAAAAACACTTTTGATATATTTTTTTAATCCTCCCAATATATTACCTTAATTTTCTCTAATAGAAATTGGGATCTGATGGATGTCCACTGTGGGCAGCAGGAATTGCGTCTTCTCCATCAGCATAAGTTTAGGAGCCTACTGAGGTGGGGCTCTGGCTCAGTGATAGAGCATCTACTTTGCATCCAGGTTTCATCTGTGGCATCTCCAGTTAAAAGGATAAGATGATGTGAAAGACTTCTCCCTGGGGCCATGAGGAGGTACTGCCAGTCAGGGTAGACAGTGCTGACCTTGATAGGCCAGTGGTCAGACTCAGTATAAGGCAGCGTCAGTAAGAGGCTAAGGCTCAGAGCCAGTTTGGTGTAGTAGTTAAGAGTGGTGGACTCTGATCTGGAGAACTGGGTTTGATTCCCCATTCCTCCACATGAAGCCAGCTGGCTGATCTTGGGCCAGTCACAGTTCTCTCAGAGCTCTCTCAGCCCCACCTTGCACACCGTACAAGTCTCTTTTACCAGTAGCACTAGCTGACCCTGTGCACCATTTCAGAACAGAAATAAGGCTGAAGACAGCAGTTTGCTTATGGCAGCTGCCCCCCCTCCCCACATGCCTTGAATGCCTTAATCAACAGGTGTGGGGATACAGGAGCAGCTCTTTATTCCATCTGCTCCAATGGTCTCCTGACAGGTTGGACTTAATCAAGGTACTATGTGACTTTTATTTTGAGGATCTGATTTCCCCAGACCCTCCTGCTGGATTCTACTTCCCACAACTTGAGCGGCGTCTCTCCCCCCCACCCCCCTTGGTCTGTAGGGGGAGAAGCCAATCTGAGGCCCCTGATGGCCACTGCGTTGACACTCCAAAATGCATAGTAAAAGGAATGACCACACACCACTCTCAATACACAGGCAGCAAACATGTTTCCCCAAAGAGCCTTCTTATTTACAAATTGATCATTTTACAGGAATACAGTTCGATTTTGACCTTACAGAGAATAAATAAAGAAACTATACACTGGTAGTCTTAAGCTTCCATTTCCACATACAGAACTATTTTAGAACAAATACTACAGTTATAAACAAAGACCAAGCAGCCTGAAATATATATGTTTCTCAGGGTGGAAGAAACATGGCCTCTCAGGGTCTTGCTATAGGAGAGGGACCAATGAGCCACAATGGTAACTTAGAACATCTCAGAGGAATGTGTTCAGGAGAATGGTGTACAAGGCAAGAAATACTACCACTACAAAAAGCAAGACTAATGTATAATATATTATAAACTGGGGTCAGGTTTCAAGGAACTGCACCCCCCAGGGGCCTTTCAGCATCTGTGTTTTGAACAACAGCATCTGCACAGCTTGGCAAACTACTTCTGAACCTAAGGAGAACCTTCCAACAGAAATTTGTGATACAAGCATTGTGGGTGGGGGAAAAGTCCCTCTGGGACAACCTAAGCCCTGAAGAACTTACGTTAACACTTTAGGTCCTGGCATAGTTATTTACTATTTATAGCAAAGGTAGGGAACATTAACTCTTGAAATTTTGTCATCACATTTGCCTGCCTTAGAGATTAAATTTGTAGACAATTTGAAATCTGACTCCTCAGTTTATGGTTCAGAGGCATACGTTTTTGCTTAAAAAACAGATCAAGAAATTGAACTTTTTCTTTTAAAAATGGTTGATATTTACACTTTGTTGTTGTTGTTTTTTAACTTTACAAATTCAATAAAGAGAGTTAAAATGGCTTCCCAAATTTGTTTCCACTCTCTGTCAGGTCTCCTACCTCCCCACCAATGGACTACGGAACAAAAGGTAGGCCACAGCTCAAAGCCTCACATGTCCTCAGAAGGTTCCAGAAGTGTAGCCTGTATGGTGTGCCAACCTCCAGGTAGAGCCTGGAGATCTGGTATTACAACTGCTCTCCAAGCCACAGAGATCAGCTCCCCTGGAGTATGGACTCTATGGCATTATACTCTGCTATGGACCCTCCCTTCCCCATGCCAAACCCCATACCCCACTCTCAAAACTCCAGGTGCCAACCCAGAGTTGGCAACCCTAAGCCCATAATCCAGAGTTAATTATCTCTGAAGGGGCCACACCAGTATAAAAACAGCCTTTGCCATCTCTTTGAACTTTTCTTAAGGCAAACAATTCTAGGTGGTTGAATGAATGACACCCACTTTACACTGATGTAAGCTCAGGTCAAACAATAGATGGCACAAGCTAAATATTTCATGCCGCGCGAGAGAAAGACTTTATGCTTCTGAATGTGTTAGAAAGCTTTAACAATTCCTATTTCCTACAAATATATTGTAAATGTACATAACCTATTTTTTAACTTTTATTTTTACAGAATTCTATGTACACGTGAGTATTTGGATCATACTAAGTCTTAGTACAGACAACTTCTTCTAATGAGGTTGTATCCCCCCTCCCCTCCCCACCCCGGAATGTGGGTAATATATTAGATCTGCTAATGCATCATGGCAAGCAGGCGCACTTTTCCTACAACAACTGGATTATAAAAAGGATTTGCTGGTCTTTCAGAGCCCTTGGAATGGCTTCAAAAAATATGTGGAAATTGTTTGACATAGAATTGCAGTAATTAAAAAAATGTGCAATTAGAAAAAAAAATACCATGGACAATTACTCCTCTACATCTCTTTTACTATTCTGAATCTATCTCCAGCCAAACACAATTCAACAAAGGAGGACAATATTAATCTGGACTGCCTACATAATGCTAGAAGGCATTGCTGTGCTGACCCAGGACACATCCATTAAGATCTTCCCAAATGCAAGCCCGGATGAACAGACTTGCGCCTCTCTTATTTCTTTCTTTGAGCGATGGCCCTGGTGGACTCTATTTACGGACAGCTGCCATTTTAAAAGAGTGGTTTATATTAATTTGCTTAAAAGTCTTATTTACTCAAGCAACATCCCCACCCTATCCTTACCATTTAATTTAGACAAAGCCTGAACTTAATCTTACACAGGAGAGAGCGAAGAAGAAGAAGAAGAAGAAGAAGAAGAAGAAGAAGAAGAAGAAGAAGAAGAAGAAGAAGAAGAAGAAGAAGAAGAAGAAGAAGAAGAAGAAGAAGAAGAAGAAGAAGAAGAAGAAGAAGAAGAAGAAGAGGAGGAGGAGGAGGAGGAGGAGGAGGAGGAGGAGGAGATTGGATTTATATCCTGCCCTTCACTTGGAGTCTCAGAGCGGCTTACAAACTCCTTTCCCTTCCCCTCCCCACAACAGACACCCTGTGAGGTAGGTGGGGCTGAGAGAACTCTAACATAAACTGCTCTTTCAGGAACAGCTGTGCCAGAGCTTGTGACTGACCCAAGGTCACATCAGCCGGTGCAAGTAGAGCAGTGGGGAACCAAACCCGATTCTCCCAGATTAGAGTCCGCACACTTAACCACTACACCATACTGGCTCTCTAATCGTTTTAATGTTCAAATTCAGCCGTGGGAAGGAATGTTTGGAGTGATGCATAGTTTTTTTTAAACCAATCTCCCCACACCTATTCCCGATGGAAATCAACTCTCCCTTGGTGCTATCAGTCATACAATCATAGACTTTAAAAGCTGGAAGCGGCCTAAAGACCATCCATTCCCGTCCAACCCCCTGTACCATGCAGGATGACCTAAAGTATCCCTGACCAACCAATGTCCAATCTCTGCTTCAATACCTCCAAGGAGGGGGAACCCACAGCATCCCTAGGCAACCTATTCCACCACTGGACTGCCCTTATTGTTAAAAAAGTTTTCGCAATATCCCACCAATATCCCCACCCATAATTTAAACCCATTATTATGAGTCCTATCCTCCACTACCAACTGTAATAGAGCCCTACCCTCCTCTGACAGCCCTTCAGCTACTTAAAAAAAAAGTAGTCATATGCCTGCCCCTCAACCTCCTCTTCCCCAGGCTGAACATTCCCAAT
Organism: Gekko gecko; assembly: GCA_029375565.1. Classification (NCBI taxonomy): domain Eukaryota; kingdom Metazoa; phylum Chordata; class Lepidosauria; order Squamata; family Gekkonidae; genus Gekko; species Gekko gecko. The sequence continues at coordinate 26,099,066 of JAPDNY010000006.1, read as the reverse complement.
CCCCACAGCCTTTCTTTGTAAGGCTTAGTCTCCAACCCCCTGACCATCCTTGTCACTCTCCTCTGCACCTACTCCAAAGTTTCTATGCCCTTTCTATTAAAAAGGCCTCCAGAACTGGATCCAGTACTCCCAAGTGGGGTCTGACCAGTGCAGTATACAGTGGTACTGTCACACCTGGTGTCCTAGACACTATGCATCTGTTGACACATCCTAAGATTGTATTTGCCCGCTCTGCTGCTGCAAGACTGATTGACATTTATTCGGATATGCAATACAAAACTAAAAAATAAATGCGCTGTTCATAAGTTCTTTCATCAATTATTCCAATTGCACTAAAACATTAGCAGTCCTTCAAAATGCCAAGAAGGCGGCAATCTTCAATTTGCTTGCATGGGGAAACATCTGCTCTTGGGATAGAGCCTTAATGGAAGAAGAAGAGATTGGATTTATACCCCACCCTTCACTACCCAAAGAAGTCTCAGAGCGGCTTACAAACTCCCTTCCCTTCCCCTCCCCACAACAGGCACCCTGTGAGGTGGGTGGGGCTGAGAGAGTTCTTGATAGGAACTGCTCTTTTTCAAGAACAACTCTAATCAGAACTATGGCTTGCCCAAGGTCATCGAGGCAGGTGCAAGTGGAAGAGTGGGGAATCAAACCCGGTTCTCCCAGATTAGAGTCTGCACATTTAACCACTACACCAAACTGGCTCTCCTAAAAATATGTGCATGCTGCAGCATGGGAGAATCCACTCACAGGTTGAACCATGCACACAGCAAAACCTGTCCTTGCTCTGATCTTGTGCCCAATTGCTGTGCAACCTGAAATCAGTGCAGAGTGCATATGGTCTGAAGGCACTGGATGAGCACATTGGACTACTGGGAAGAAAGAAACAGAACTGGTGCAGCTTAAAGGAAGGGTTGACAAAATGCAGAGGAATGCCACTGAAGCAAATGCATTGAATCACCTACAAACCAGTCCTGCAGACATACAAAGCCTATATCTTGGTGAGCAAATGAAAGATAGGGCGGAATGCTTGAGCTGCTCATGATACTAGGACAAAACCGCTAGGCTGATGGTGTTCACTATGGTTGTCCTTGGCTAGTAATCAAGGAAAAGGAGACGTGTCACAGATGCCCACCAAGCATGTTTTAAAGCTTCTTGTGGCTGAAGTGAAGAGCACTGGTTCCATCAACTTGTTGGAAACTCCATTGATACGGTGTATATTGGAAGTGGGCACCAAGCCTCCACCGCTGAGTGGGAAAGGGAGGGGAAGCATTCCATCTCTCAGCCCAGACAAAACATTCACTCAACTGGCCTTGGAGATCCAGAGAACAGTCTGTTTTTTTTCTCTTATCAATGGCCCGCACTTTCCAAGTAGGCCTCCCTTACAGTCTGAAAATGATACTTTGAAAGCAGTTGTTCCCAGGTGGTCTGAAGATCTACTGAGAGAAGCCAGTCCCAAACTCTGCTGTAATCCTCATGTATTAGCATCACTCCCCCACTTTTGGCAACCAACTGATGATTCCAAATCCGCCCCCCCCCCGTGCCGCTGCCCCTGTAATCACAAGTACGAGGCAACAGGCCTGTATTCACAACTCCACATTCCTCTCCTTCACCAGTGTCTCAGATATAAAAACTACAGAGGCCCCGGAGATTCGCTTCACTAGGCTTCTACAAAACACAACATGGGCACCACTCAAATACGACCTGCCACCCATGTTGTGTTAGTGGCTGGAGCAGAAATTCCAACTGACAGGCCCCCTTCCACTAATGTACAGTACGATCCACCAGGAAAGCTTTTAAGGCATCATTCTTGAACTAGGGCAGCAGGAACCAGATATCTTATTCTCTCCATGCCCATCAATGGTAGCTGACCAAAGGCGGAGCTGTAGCTCTGCTCTCTCCTGAGCTTTAGAAGGGCCACAGCAGAAGGCCAGATGGAGACCTGCAGCCACCAGCTCAGAGGGCATAATGCCGCAGAATCCACCCTGCAAAGGAGCTGTTTTCTCAAAGGCAACTGATCTTTGTACTCTGGAGATCGGTTGTAATTCTGGCAGATATCCAGGCCCCACCTAGAGGCTGGCAAGTCTAGTAGGTTTGAATTGGCACCACAACATGCAGGGAGAGGGAACTTAGGCCTTCTCCTCCATGCCTCAGGAGGAGACGCAAGGGATCGGGGCGGTGAGGGCACCTAGTTCAGGAACTCCAGATCCGGGGAACATGGGTGACAACATTCCGATATTTCAGGTAGCACAAGGCACAAACAGGGCCATGTGGACTCCAAGCTTTAAACAAACCTCCTGCACAAGCAATCCAAATCCTACAACAGGTAAGGCTGAATTCTGTGACTGGTACAAAGTGTGCAAATTGAGTAAATGTGCACAATATTCCTTATGTTGGTAAATTTTGTTCTGGGTTTGCTAGTTTGGTGTAGTGGTTAAGTGCGCGGACTCTAATCTGGGAGAACCAGGTTTGATTCCCCACTCCTCCACTTGCAGCTGCTGGATGAACTTTGGCAAGCCATAGTTCTATCAGAGCTGTCCTTGAAAGGACAATTCTTGAAAGAGCTCTCTCAGCCCCACCTACCTCACAGGGTTGTCTGTTGTGGGGAGGGAAAGGGAAAGGAGTTTGAAGGCTGCTCTGAGACTCTGAGTGAAAGGCAAGGTATAAATCCAACCTCCTTCTCTGCCTCTTCTTCTTCTGATCAAAGCCCTACCTTCAACTACTGGAAATCTTAGCCACTCATCTGGAGTTTAGGATATATTGTCAACTCACTTTCTGATATATCTTTGCAGCCCCAACGACTAGAATCCTGGTCTTTTTAAAAGCTGAGAGTCTACAGAAGCTAAGGTAGTACATCCTGCCTTGGATATCTCATTCTATCCTTTGATCTGGATAGCCCACACTAGACCAATCGCATCAGATCTCGGAAGCTAAGCAGAATTGGCACTGGTTAATATTTGGATGGGAGACCACCAAGAAGTCCAAGGTCATGACAGAGAGGCAGGCTATGGCAAACCACCTTTGAATGTCTCTTGCCTTGAAAACCCCATCGGGTTGCCATAAGTCAGCGGCAAAAAAGGGGGTTGTGCTCACTTTGGCAACTCACATACTAAGATTGGAATGATACAGGGAAAAAAGAAAGGGGTTCAGAGTATAAACATAAAATACAAACATAAAATACCAGCCAGGCATTTTCCTATTTTGTTTGCCTCTTAGCAATTCCACCTTCAGGACACATCTCAAAATGCTTCCTTGAGAGGAAAAATAGTATACCTCATTATTTTATCCTCCTTTTGCAGAAAAAAATGCATTCATGAATCAGAAGCTCTAACATGTACAAGATAAATAAACATTTGTTTCAACCTTTGCCAGTCTGAAGCACAGCACCTTGAATAAGGGTACGTGGCAGACCTGGTCAGATTCCACCTTCTTGCCTTTGGTGGCTGATTAAAGTCCCAGCTCTGCTACTCAAAGCAATGGAAAGTCCAGGTGAAGTTGCTTCAGCTTGAAGTGTGGGGTTTCTTTGAGAGATGAACCAGAGTATCTGGGGTAGGAATGAGAGGCATTGACTATGACGTGGTTGCCTCTTCGAGGAGGCGATGGATTTCCTGGAAAGAAGGCCTGTCTTTGGTGTCTCGTCTCCAACAGCTGAGCATTAGCTTATACACAGGATCAGGGCAAAACGCAGGTTGTGGGAGGTACGTCTGGAATAGGGGGGAAAGGTAAACATTTAAGAAAGAAAGACCAATTCCTTCTCCAAAGACACCAGAAGCAGAAGGCAGCCATGATGTTAATACTACTTTTTTTCTGGCACAAAACACCCTTGTGGTCATTTAGGTCATTTTTAGATTATTGTTTATCACATTAGCACTCTGTCCTTCCTCCAAAGAGTTTGGGGTATCTTACGTGGCACTACCCCCATTTTATACTTACAACAATCCTATCAAGTATCTTATGAAGCTGAAAGCATGATTTATTCTGAGACATTCCAGAAACTTTATGGCTGAGAAAATTTGAACCCAGGCCTCCTTAGCACATGCCTAACACTTGTTCCCAGTGAGACCCCCGACATGGTGCGTGCTGGTGCCTCCTGGTACCCACTTCCTATTCCTCCAAAGCATCAGTTCCCCAAAGCAGAGAGCCAATCCCAGCATTCTTCCACCTCACTGGAGTAGCAGGTGCTTCAGAGGAGCCCTGGGGGCATTATCTTCATGTCTGCTGGAAACAGCTGCCTCCATCCAAGGAGGTAGCTTACTGTGGAACAGTCCAATATTTTGTGACTAGTTGAGCCAGGGTTGCCAGCCCCCCCAGGGGGGGCAAGGGATCCCCACCCCAACTCACATTTCCCACTGCTGTTCAAGAGCGGCGGTGGGAGAATTTTTTTAAAAAATCATTTTTTTAATGGCCACTGGACTGACAGCATGATGTCACTACCGGGGAAAAACAGAAGTAACATCAGTCCTCTCTAGGAATCGCTGAAAACCCCATAGTTTTACCATAGAGTTTCCAGCAATTCCTAGAGATGCGTGACACTGCTTCTGGATTTCTCCCAGAAGTGTCACCATCACCAGTGGCCCTGCCCCATGTCCTTACCGCTGGGGTTATCCTGTTTGCAGTTGACCATGCCCCACATGGCAGCTATTTTGTGGTGCAGCCAACTCCCTGTTCTCAAATATCCCAAAGTATCCGTCAATAAGGTTGGTAACCCCTGCTCAGCCCACAACACATTAGGTCTCTCTTTTCTTTATTCTGTAAGGGTGAGAAAGAGAATGCCGGTGGGGCAACCTGAACCCTAGTCTCCATTAACAGCAGCTGTGAATGAGGACACACAGAAAACAGTAGCAGGAAGGAGTGTCAGAAGGCCTGCATTAAAGACATGGCTTGGGGGGGGGCATATGAAGCCTGTGGAGAACAAGGAGCTTGAGAGGCACAACAACACTCGAATCCCCATCCCACTAAGGAAAGGCCGTGCATTTGTGCAAAGAAGCATCTATGGAGTGATGCTGGGCCACCGTCCCAGTCACTAATTCTCCAGTATTTTAAATTTCCTAAACACTCCCCCCACCCCATTCCACTTGGCTTGTGGAGGCAGAAAAGCTCAGATCGTGATGGTGTTATCTTGTGCGTTTTAGGGGAGTGAAGAGGACCAGGCGGCTGTCTTTGGCATCACACAACACATACTCTGCCATACACCGTTGTAGCCTGAGCCAAACTGTAGCATAGCTCAGGGCTGTCGTCCAGCCTGATCGTGACAATTTATTCCATCAACCAACACTTCTTGAAGCAAGAAGAAGATTCTTCCTCCGAGGTAACTAGAATCTTTGCATCTTCTGTGTTATTGTACTGCAATTTGTTTCATACCCTGCAGAGCATCGGCGGTCATTATAATAGGCCTGACCCACCCAGGAAGTGGCCCATCACACCTTTATCCAGAACAGGCCCTCCTTGGAAGTGGGTGCGGGCGTTATCCATCTGCCTGCCCATGTCCCTTTGCAAAATATCACTGGCTGATTCTGCACTGGCTTTTCCCTCCATTGTTCTATGAAACCCACATTGCAACAGAAATTCCCCTCTGCATTGCATGCTGCTTTCACTTCCTTTGACCATTCGATTTTATGGTAGCCTCCACATGCCATGCCACTTTTGCTTCCTTTGATCATTGGATTTTATGGTACCTTCTGTATAGATTTATGGCCGCTTTATGGCCATTCAGGGGTGACTTTGCAGTCAGTACGGTGTTGCCCCGAGGTATTTGAATTTGGTTTTGAGCTGCACTTTTTGTGGAGTGAATCCTAGATGCAGAATTGCCCACTGTTTACACTGCCATCCTAAGCAGAATTACAGCCTGACTTCAGTGGACTTGGAAGGATATAACTAGGGTTACCAAGTGACTTACTTGGCATAGCGGGGGAGAGACGGTCCTGGTCTGGGAGATTTGCATGTGTTCTTTACGTGTGCATGGCATGATGACGTCACCCGGAAGTGACGTCATCATGTTGGGCACCGTCGCCCACCTCATAGAGTTTTCAGGCTGATTGCTAGAGCGTTGGCTGGCGACGTGACCAGCACAATGAAGTCACCTCCGTCAGCCTGAACCGGGCATTTTGAGGGCAGGGTTCCCCCGCCGGCCTGATCTGGACCGGCAGATTTGGGGCCCTTTCGGCAGGAAAACCCCCGCCCCCCCGGGACCTGGCAGCCCTAGATGTAACTCTGCCTAGAGGCTGATCAGCTCATTAACAGGCAGAAATGGTGACTCTAGTCTGTTGCCATTCATGCCAGACCAGCTCCAGACTCTGGTGCAGGAAGCTTTAGTGTTGTTACTTGGGCAGGAACTTTTATTTTTAGAAAGAGGTGGGGTCAGTAACTCTCATTCTTTTTTTCTGTGGTCATTTTACCTGATGGCTACATAGGATGCAGGGGGATTCTCCAGTACCTGACATCCAGCCATCATCCCAGACTCTTCGATCTACCTAGAAAAAATGTCATTTCCTTCATGCTTGGCCCCACTACCAAAGACGCACAGCATCCAGAAGAATATCTGTAGTTTGCTAATGTTTATCCTATTCTAATAATTACAGGTTATATATTAAAGGTCTGGGTAGATAGTTCCAGCAGAGGCTGGAGGTGGGTTGTAGATAGTTCCTGCAGAGGCTGGAGGTAGGTTTGGACCAGAGAACCATTTAGCAACCTTTCCATTCCCCCTCCCCTTATAAAAGGTCCCTCAAATGCTTCCAAACCTGCCGCCCTTGATCCCTGAAGAATTCTCCGGTGTTCTCAATGACTTGCTCATCTGAAAGCTGGGAATAGGGCTGCTCACGGCAAAATGTGAAGGTCTCCCAGAGCGTCACACCAAATGCCCACACATCGCTTGCTGTGGTGAATTTCCCCTGGATAAAGAGGGAGAGAGCAGTTCTGAATAATGCAGGCATAACCGTTCAGCATCCAAGAAGGAAAGAAAAAGGGTGATTACAGACTGAAAGCGTTGTAGTTTGTTCTCTTTAAAATTGTGTGCATCATTTAAAATCAAGTAACTGTTCAAAGGCTGCAATCACAGGCAGAATTACCCCCGCCATAGTCGTGAATGCCGGGCGGATTTTAAGAACGCGATCAGACGCAAACATCTGGGAAGCGTCCCATACCCGTGGGCAACCTGTTTTACTCCACCGCAGAAGCAGAATACAAAAACACTACGGGCCAGGAACAGACTTTCTCCTGTGTAAACACGCCAGAATGGTCTGATCGGGCCACCCCGACTCTATGCCGTTGTTTCCCCCCCCGTTTCAATATGTGCATCATCACACACTGCACAGGGAGCACTCAATGCGGAGATGCGAATCATCGATCCCCCATTGAAGTGCACCAGAAACACGCGACAAGAAAACAACAACCCAATTCACCCGCGGTTTGCATCTGATCACGCGTGGCAGGCTGCCTATGCAGCTCCCAGGGACTGTGTGATCATGCAACTGCAGGTCAAATTCCTCCGGAGCAAATAGCCTCGCTTCCCCCCTGCATTATCTCGTGCGTGTGACCGCCACCAAAATTGTTTTAAACACATGTAGAATTAATTTAGTAATCAATTTAAGTGTATGCAATTAAGTGTATGCAAGTGTATGCAATTTAAGTGTATGCAATTAATTTTTAGTGCATGCAATTAATTTTAAGCGTATGCAATTAATTTTAAGCATAAGCAATTAAGATTTGTTTAACTGATAGACAGCAAACATCTCTTTCCACTTCCAGGGTTCCATCTCTCAAGTTATCTCTAAACACCCTTTCACAGGGGTTAAAGCAGGGGTCCCCCAATTTGGTGCCTCTGGGCACCGTGGAACCCACCAACACCTTTCCTGGCACCCGCTAAGTGTTTTTAGAAAGCAGGTGGGGCCTCTTCTTTTTCCCAGCAAGGCTTCTCAGAGGCCATTGGAGTTTTGATTGGCTGTGCAGATTTTTAAAAAGTTGCTTTGGTAGCAACTGCCACCACAGCATAAGGATCTTCACTGTGTGACTGGCCAGCTGGCCGGCAGCAGGCAGAAACCCATGCAATCAGGGGACCCCCCTCTCCCACCTGGGGGTTGGCAACCCTACTTCTCCTGGCAGCTTTGGAAGGTGGGCAGCATGGCATTATACCCTACCAATGTTCTTACCCTTCCTAAGTGCCACTCTCCCATGCTCCGCCCTCAAATCTCCAGGAATTTCTGAACTCAGAGTTGGCAACACTATATCTATTTAGTGAAACAAAACCATTTTCTGCATTACTAATTCCACAGGAGTGGCTGCCACAGCAAAAATAAGCACCAGTCTCTTTAAAGACTAACAAAATGTTATTTTAGCATAACATTTCATGGACTAAAGCCCCTTTCTTGCAGGTACTACGAGTGGATTCTCATTACATAGACATTTTATATAGGAAGTGTGGATGGGGGGGGACGGGGGACCAGCAGGGTCAAGAGGCCACTAAATGCAGTTTGCACAGGGTAACCTGTAATTATGTAAAAATCTGGATTATTGGGATTATGGTGGCCTTGAGTATTTGCTTAAACGAAAATGGGAAGGACAAAGGATAAGTTTTCAGAACACACTTCAATTCAGTTCACACATTACAAAGTTATTATGGCCACTCTGAGGATTTTGTAGCATCTGATGGCAATCTTGTGCCTCCCAGATGGCACATGGGTCCATTTCTGATTGTAACCAAGGCATGTGTGGAACAGTGGAAGGAGCCTTCAGCCTTCTCCCACCCCCCGCTGCCAATGGCATTTTCATGCCCTGAAACTGTGCCAGGGATTCGCAGTTGGCTCTATGGCGAAGATTCTGCAACTTGCATGACTACACATAATCTTCGTAGGAAAACTGCAGCTCCCGAGGACTGTTTATAGAATGTGAAAGCGGCACAGGGAAGGGGGGAAGCTGAAGTCCATGCACACTGTGGTCATAGATTCAGGTGGGGTCGCTGTGTTGGTCTGAAGCAGCAGAACAAAGTCTGAGTCCAGTGGGGCACCTTTAAGACCAACAAAGTTGTATTCAAGGTATCAGCTTCCATGGGCAAGCACACCTCCTCAGATACAGTGGAACAGAACCTCCACAGTCATTACTTATGGATTTTTTTTTTTGACACAGTTTGACCCTTCCTCCCAAATCCTTAACACAAATGGGCCTCTTCTATGCACACATGGACCCGGGTGCATCTGGGGAGTACAAAACTCTCACTGCACATCTGATAGAAAGTCCCTGAGGACTTTCTAACATGTGAACTGGCCCTAATTATTGAGACAGGAGAATATGTTTTGGCTTCAATAGTCCCAGTGGGAAGCACAGGATGCAAGAAGATTACCAAAAGGATGCTCTCCCACGACATCCAGCGGATGGGGAGCACTGCCCGGCCCTGGATCCTGTAGTAGTCGCCGCTGTAGAGGTTCCGGCTCATCCCGAAGTCAGCTATCTTGATGGTGTAATTCTTCCCCACTAGGCAATTGCGCGTGGCCAGGTCTCGGTGCACAAAATTCAGGGAGGAGAGATATTTCATGCCAGAAGCAATCTGTGTAGCCATGAATTTCAGGTTGGCGTAGCTGAAGATGACAAGAAGAGCCAGAGGAGAAATCAGACCAATGGTTGAGTCAGCATGTTGTCAGACAGCTGACAGCCTGTCCCTTTCAGGCAAGGCAGCAAGTGACAAACTCATAGAAGAACAGGACAATTTGGCAGGAAGAGGAAGAACAACTGTGGTTCTAATTCTGTAAATCAATCGGTAGGGAGGTATAGAAAAGAGTATGTCTATTCTTTAAGGTGCTCCTGGACTCTTACTCTTTTCTACTGCTACAGATAGACTAACATGGCTACCCAGGGCTTTTTTCGTAGAAAAAGCCCAGCAGGAACTCATTAGCATATTAGGCCACACCCTCAACAGCACAGCTCATTAGCATATTAGGCCACACCCCCATGTTACCAGAAGTGCGGTCATCCAGCCACACCTACCTTTTGCTTCTTATTCTGTTTACCTTGTTTGTTGTCAAAACCCAGGGCTTTTTTTGTAGCAGGAACTTCTTTGCATGTTAGACCACGCACCCCTATTGTAGCCAATCCTATTCAGTTTCTGCTGTTGGGTGTGGCCTATTATGCTAATGAGTTCCTGCTGGGTGTGGCCAAGTCAGGAGCCGGCCGGAATTCCCTTCCTGTGCGTTCTTACCCCAAAATAGCCCTATGGCTACCCATCTTGATCTGTCTCTGTGGGGAGGTGTGTGTGGCTTGTCTCTAAATATCAATTGCCAATTTAAACCCCCCCTGGGGTAGGAATCCAGTCCTGAGGAACACTAGATTACCTTTTGCTAACTTTTAGCTCTATGATTCTAAGTCCTAAAGCCCTCCATGGCCTTACAGTTAATTTTGTTCTTATTTGTTTGTTGACTAGGGTTCAATGCTGTTGAGAAGTTGCTTTATTTGCCCCATTTTCCCCACAGCATTCTGGTGCATTCATATACTTCCCAGTGTTCCCCCAGCCTTTTCTCTGATCTTTTCCAAACCTTCTTTATGGTGAAGTTTTGGGAAAGATTGCATCAAAGGTTGGGTGGCAGCAGCATGGGAGGGAAAATTAAGTTTTTCCTAGTCTCAACCACACTGAAGCCCTTTTCCCTGCCCATGTCCCTGTGGTGGCCACTAGGGGGCTCTTAATTTATTTTTTTTAATTGACAATTGAACATTAAAAACATGCCATGCTGAAAAGAGCCATGGGCATAAAAACAGCATAAAACAACATTCAGAAGCCTGAATAATATTCATAAAATGGCACAAAAAGAAGACCATTAAAACAGCTGAACAAATGGAACTCCAATACTTTCCTGAAAGCCTCCTAGGCTCCGTTCAGACGGCTCTTTAGATCCACACCATGCATGAGTGCCTGGCGGATTTAAATGTAATTTCCAGATAGCAACATCTGGGAAACGTACCTCGTCCGTGAGCATCCCGTTTTGCTGCGCTTCGGAGTCGTACTTAATAGATACTAGTTATAATCTGACAGCAGACCATCCCAAACGAGTGCCATTTTTTAAAAATCTCGATTCCGCGCATGCGCAGATAAACAAGGACGCGATGTCACACCTATGTGCTTGCGCAAACTTTTTTCTTTATTTAAAAAACCACCCCACGGGCCTCCTTCAGTGGATGCCATCTGGACAATCCACAGCAGAGGCAGCACGTGGCAAGACGATTCCTGGGGGGGCTGTCTGGTCGTGCAGCAACGGATTTAAAAAATCAGGATCAAATTAGAGATGGGCTAATGGCGGGGTTAGCTGCCCGTCTGAACAGACTCCTACTTTCTGAAACGACTCTCCTGATTGCCCTTTATTATCTTTTTGCCTAGGACTGCCTCACAAAACACCTTCATGGGACCATCTCACTCTATTATGTTCAGTACTGTCCTTTTCTGTGAAGTCTTCAGTATCCTTCTGTGAAGACTTTAGTCCTTTATGTAAAATTGCATAACATACAACTTCACGCTGGTATCCTAAACTGCACGTTCTGATTGGTTACTCTGTGCAGTAGACCAATCAGAGCATATTGAAAGGTTCTGGAGGGCACAGAAACTACTGTTTGTTATCTAAGCAATATAATTAGTTATTAACTTATTTAGGGGCGTGGTTTCATTTGCCCGGATAGTCTAAAAGAGAGCCTCTTGCTCTCCTGTTTTCGTGCTGGTTTACTGTTGTGTTTGAATAAAGCTGAATCACTTGTTAAGAGCTGACTGACGTCTCATACTTCACACATATACCTGGAGCTTAGATCTTCGTGATCAGAATGTGGAACAGATAGCACACAAAGTGCACCACTACATGGAGAAGGCATCATATACAGCAGCATGTACAGAACTTTTATTGGCTACCTGATGGAAGAGGTGGAGCTCTCTGACAAGCTCCGGGGCTCTTGGCGAGACAAGAACTGATTGAGGTCCCCATTCTCCATGTACTCCGTGATCATGCAGAGAGGGTCATCAGCGATGCACACGGCCAACAGCCGGATGATGTTGGGGTCCTTCAGCCGGGACATGATTTTAATCTCCTTGAGAAAGTCATTCCTTTTGAAAACGAAGAAGGGGAGTTTTAGTGGTGAAAATGTTCCTAGAAATGGGCTGTCGTCCTTGAGCTGGACAGGCAACTCTGACAAGGGGTCACCACAGTTTGCTCGGACATTCTCTCAGGGCTACTGTGGCAGAATTTGGGCACTCAGTGAGCCTGCGTCTTTCTGTTTTTCTGTGCTATGTAGATTTTACTACAGCTGACTTCTGTTCCTTGGTTCTGAAGTCCCATAAGCCTTTGCTCTTAAGAACACTGCATGTACAGCATGACAGGAGCCAGTGTGGCACAGTGGTTAGCGTGTCAAACTAGGATCTGGAAAGTCAAGTTCAAGCCCACTTTCAGTTGTGAAGCTCACTGGGTGACCTTGGGGGCCAGTCACTCTTTCCCAGCCTCACCTACTTCACAGGCCTGTTGTGAGGATAAAATGGGAAAGGGGGGCATGATGCAGGCCACCCTGAGCTCCTTGGAGGACTGGCAGATAAAAAGGTGGTGGCAGAAAGTGCCGTCAAGTCATAGCTGACATATGGTGACCCCTCCCCCAGGGTTTTCAAGGCAAGAGACCTTCAGAGGTGGTTTGCCATTGCCTGCCTCGGCGTCACAACTCTGCTGTTCTTTGGAGGTCCCCCATCCAAATACTAGCCAGGGCCAACCCTGCTTAGCTTCCAAGATCTGGTTAGCCTGGGCTATTTATTTATTTATTCCATTAATGGGGCCCATATGAGGAGAGGCGGTCTCGAAGGTATCCACGTGCTTATATCCCACCCTCCCCACATTGTAGGCTCAGGGTGGGTATGGTAAAGGTAAAGGTTTCCCTTCCTCAAAAGCCAGTCAAATCCAACTCTAGGGATGCGGTGCTCATCTGTTTCCAAGCCAAAGAGCCAGTGCTGTCCGAAGACATCTCCGTGGTCATGTGGCCGGCATGACTAGATGCCAAGGTGCACAGAACGCTGTTACCTTCCCACCAATGTGGTATCTACTTGCAATTTCTTGCTTTCGAACTGCTAGGTTGGCAGGAGCTGGGGCCAGAGATGGGAGCTCACTCCGTCATGCGGCACTTGGGTCTCGAACTGCTGAGCTACTGACCTTCTGGTCTGCAGTTCAGCGTCTTAACCACTTCGGTACCAACATGTATATATCTGCAGTTAATGCAGAATTACAATTTAAACACAATAACAATAATCAGTTAAAAACCATAAAATCATGGACTTCAGTTCAATAAGATCACCGGTATTTAAAACAACAACGCACCTCGCAACAGACAGTGTGGTCCCAGACCGGCTTTCAGGATCTACGGTCACTGGGGGGGGGGGGGGAGGCCTAGTTACAAATGGATGCCCACTGCCTCAACTAAAGGCCTGATGGAAGAGCTCTGTCTTGCAGGCCCTGCAGAACTGTAATAGGTCCCTCAGGGCCCTGATCTCATAAGGTAGCTCATTCCATCAGGCAGGGGCCAGGGCCACAAAACCCTCTGGCCCTAGTTGAGACAATTCAGACACCCCCGTGGCCAGGGAGTATGAGGAGACGCTGGTTAGCAGATCACAATGTTCTACGGGGCCCATATGAGGAGAGGCGGTCTCGAAGGTATCCACGTCAGGGCTAGATAAAAAGGTACCAAATAATATAAATATTTCCCAAGCACCTGGCGTTCTTGTTGGCATCAGCTCGCAGCATCTTCACAGCCACCAGGACAGATTGGCCAGCACTGCCATCCAGAACAAAATCCTTGTCTGCAAACTTCTCCATCCCTTCCACTTCACACAAGTGGACCTAGGAGGGAGAATTCGGGTGAGCAAGATTAGAGCAACCCAGAAAAGAGTCTTCTCCACCCACTTTTCATTCTGCTTGGAAAATGCATTTAAGATGCAGCCAGCTTCAGGGTCAGGGTTGCTTATGAAGTTCCGCACAGAGAGATATTTGGATCTGGTGGCTGCCTGTTATCACTCTGCCAGAATCCCTTTATCAGTGATAGGGAGCTTCCCAGACACAACAGTATTACATCCAACAAGATGGAAAAGAGAGACACATCATAACCACCCAGCAAACCAGACCAACCGCAAGCTCAAGGCCTAGATCCACCTGGATAAGTGTATTTGAGGTTTGTGCAAAGGGTTTTTTAAAAAAATCAGTATTCACTGTTTGTTTCTTTATAGCGTAGCCTGATGTGGGTCAGGAGTTCAGCACAAGAATGCTAATACTCTTGAAGAGGAAGCTCTCTCTAGCCTTGGAACGTCACTACTCACGAGAGTGTGTGACAGCAATGTCCTACAGCTGGTGGGAAGGGGAAGAGAAGTTTTAGTTTTAGGCTAATTTCACATGCATTGTATAATGCACTTTCGGTGTGCTTTAGCAATCCTTTGCAGCTGGATTTTCTTGAGCGAATGAAAATCTACTTGTTAAAGTGCATTGAAAGCGCAGTATCCCACCTGTGTGAAATTAGCCTTACGGTTTGATTTGGGGAAGAAGCTGACAGACAGGAATTGGGGGAGAGCCACAATTGGTTGGGGGAGATGCATCTTTGAGAGCAGGGGCTCCCTTTGGGAATATGGGCTCTTGGATCCTGTATTCAGGCTATATAAAGACCTCTGACTTCCTGGGTTTCCCTGTCCCCCAGGAGTACCATTTTAGGGATCACATTGGGCTTCAGCCCAAAGTGGGGGGGAAGACAAGAAAGTCCTGTTCCACTGATGAAAATTCCTTCCACCAGCAAAGATTTCCCACGAGATACGAGTCATGATCTATGGTTAGAGGATTTGCTTCCTGCTCTAGGAGTGCCTGCTTGCTTCCAATGCACCTGATTTGTACACTTGCAAATAAAAGATATTTCAAGGGTGAGTCAAATGAAAACCTTAAAATGGGTACCACAAAATGAAAACCTTAAAATGGGTACCCCCACAAAAGACCCCTGCAGACATGCATCACCATATTGCAATTTCATTAGTTGATGAATTGCAGTAAGTTTCATTCCTTCACTACTCAAAAAATGGATGACATAATGCTGCTCCTCTTTGGTGCATGTCTCAAGTGTGGTGGCCATCTTTACGCACGGCTACTGTGATGGCGTGTTGCTTTCCTGCACTCTGCTGCCACCTGTAGGACATTCCTTATGTCATTGGTAAAAATACTGCCAACTTATAGACAATGGCACAGTGTTTCTAAATTTTATCGCCACTTTAAGGTTTTCATTTAACATTTAACTCACCCTCGTACTAAGGCTACTTCTATACAGGTCATGTGGTTGGGAAGCTGGCTTTCCCCACCTGCTTCTGTACAGCTTTAGGCTCCTTTCATACCTCTCACAGGGTTTCCTCAGCTTTTCTCCAGTCTTCCTCAAACCTGCTTAGCTGTGAAGTTTTGGGAAAGGTTGCAGTAAAGCCTGGATGGCTGCTGTGCGGATGGGGAAATTATGATTTTCCTGCCCACAAAGCAACCATTTGCCCTGACACTGTCCACACAGTGGCTATCCACCACCACCCACTACTGGGCGGAGCTTTGCTTGGTTTTTTAAAATCACAATTTCATATTGTTATGTCAATATACTGTTATAACAATAAGTGTACAAAGTTTTGTGAATTCCCAACCTTCATCTTTTAAAAAGTAAGTCTCCAGTCCTCTCCATTGTGGAGATATAAAAGGAAACATATTTTTGCAATCAAATAGGATAGAGACTTACTTAAAAAAAATAAAAGCTGGGAATTCACGGAGCCTATTACACTTATTATGATGATGATATGTAGATATAATGATAAGAAACTGCTGTTTTTTTTAAAAAAATGAAAAAAACCTCTGTGGTTGGGAGAGGGAGGACAGCTGCTGCTGGGGGACTGGGGAAGGGAAACTGTGGGGAAACCCTCCATGTGGAAGCCCCATTGCTGTTGTGCTGTACTGGCAGCTACACTGTCAACAGAAACTGACAAAGGCCTATCCTCATCTGGAAACCACTAAAGATATATTACCAAGGCTCTCTCTTTCAAAGGAAACCAAACTCCACAGTGTTACTCTTGGAACTTGGAAGTGGAGTTGGGGCCCTGGCTCTGTGTTAGAACATTTGCTTTGCATGTCCAAGGTCCCAGTCCCAGCATCTCCAGTTCTAGGATCAAGAAGCAGGTGATGCGAAATATCTTTACTTGGGACCGTGGAGAGCTGATGTCATTCAGAAAAGAATACCAAGCTGGATAGACTAAGGGATTCAGTATGAAACAAGGAGCTGTTGCTCAATGGAAAGAGCATCTCCTCTGCATGCAGAAAGTGCCAGGTTCAATCCCCAGCATCTCCAGATAAAAAAATCAGGTAGCAGGTGAAGTGAAGGATCCCGAGACCTTGAAGAGCTGTTGACATCTGAATAGACATCACTGACCATGATAGACTGAAAGTCTCATTCAATATGAGGCTCAGCAGCTTCTTGTATTCTGTGTTTTTTTAAAAAAAAATATTGTTTTATTACAAAACTACAAAAAGAAGGGAAGTGCAGGAACACTAAGACCAGGGCTATTTCTGGGTAGGAACGCACAGGAATGGAGTTCTTGCTGGCTCCCGAGTTGGCCACACCCAGCAGGAACTCAGTAGCATAATAGGCCACACCCAATAGCAGAAACTCATTAGGATTGGCTGCTTTAGGGTGTGTGGCCTAAGGAGTTCCTGCTCCAAAAAGAGCCCTGGGTTTTGACAACAAACAAGGTAAACAGAATAAGAAGCAAAAGGTGGATGTGGCTGGAGGACCACACTTCTAGTAACATGGGAGTGTGGCCTAATATGCTAATGAGCTGTGCTGCCATGGGATGTGACCTAATATGCTAATGAGTTTCTGCTGATGGGTGTGGCCTATTATGCTAATGAGTTCCTGCTGGGCTTTTTCTACCAAAAAAGCCCTGACTAAGACTAAACAAATGCAGATACAAAGATAAAGCAAGGATCATGCTATAAACAGATAACCTTATTAGTCATCCTTACAATTTAACAATAAAGGGGGAAATAAAGTAAAGGGATAGTACTGAATGCCTTATTTCAAATATCAGTGAAGCGAAATCAAGCCCATTTAACCAAATTTGGGTACATTACAGTCAAACTATTTTTATACAAAAAATAAACTTTCAGAGTTTCATTACATTACGAGAATAATTATCTCTTGTGTTTGTTTTTATCATATTTCGGCTGAACTTTGAGAGTTTTAGGTGTCTCATGCAATATGTGGCTCAGCAACTTCATGTGTTTTGGAAGGAGTGATCAATGAGTCCTTACCTCTCCAAACTGGCCTTCTCCCAGCTTCTCCTTGAAAGTTAGCAGTTTCCTAGGAAATTCTGCCATAGCCACGTCTTTGCCAGACAGCAAGTCCATAGTGAGAGCAGGGACAGAATAAGTGTTGCTGCCGGTTACCCCCTGCAGGTTGACAATGTCTGCCTCTGCGTAATGAGGGACTCCTTCAGCTCCACTCGGCTGGGCAGGTTTGGTGGCGCCACTGCAACCTGGGAAGAAAAGACCAATGAGAAGAGGACCTCAGCACAGCACCTTGGGAGAGGTGTTGCCTGGGGGCTGTAGGGAGAAAAGGGAATTGCAAAAAGGACCACAGCAGGGAAGTGTCAGCATTCGTCAAAGCGACTGTTGGCCACTATTCAGCATAAGCTATAGCCAGGATTGTGTACACTTTGCACTAATTTTCAGCCCAGAAAGCTGAATTCTGTGACATAATTTATGTAAAACCTATTTTCTAGTTCTGTGTAGTTTATTCTGCTTCTGCAGCTTCATGAAGCTGTAGGGGGACTGAAGCCCCAGTTTCTTCTTCTTCTTCTTCTTCTTCTTCTTCTTCTTCTTCTTCTTCTTCTTCTTCTTCTTCTTCTTCTTCTTCAATTTTAACAGAAAAATAAAAAATGGAAGAGAAAGGAATACTAATATTTCATCAACCATTAAAAGGTTCATATAGATCTTACTAAGATTAAGGACATAAGAATATAATTTAAAAGTATACCATTTAACAATAAAATATATATCAACATGTGTTATACATAACAATGATATAATTCCTTTGGAATTTCCTTCTGATTAGAAAGATGTTAAAATTGGTGACCAAATTTTCTTAAACTCTAAGAGGGCTCTAGCTGATGTCATCTGACTCAAATTAAAAGTAAGTCTAGCTAAAACATAGTGATTCCATAGTTGTGTATGCCACATCTGTAGAGTCGGGGCAACAGACATTTTCCTACAAGAAGCTATGGTGGGTTTAGCGGCCAATAAAAGGATCACAATAACATTAGTTATCCATTGAGGTTTATCTTTATTCCAATTTGCTCCTAATAGGAGGCATTCTGGGGTAAATTCTAGTGTCATTGTTGTAACTGTCTCCAAAATTGCTTGCCAAAAAGGTACCAACACTGGGCAGGTCAACCAACAGTGGACATAAGTTCCAACGGACCCACATTTTTTCCAACACCTTGGACTCAGCTGTGGTGAGGCATACGATAAGGATTTTGGTGTTAGATACCATCGGGAAACTAATTTAAACATTTGGTAGCGTGTTGTCAAGACTGAAGACTTAAATTCAGCCAATGATCAAACCGCATTCCATCCATCTGCAAGAGCCAGTGAAGGACAGCTTTTTTTGCCATTTATGTTGGTATGGTCATGGCTTTGAACAGCATTAGCAGGACAAATAGCTCCCATAGTGGCCATTTCTTTTCTGTTGAAAGTGGCGTGGGGTAGAAGGGAGGGAAAGCTGAAGCACCTCCTAGTGCCGCGCTGTGCTCCGCAGCAGACGCCTCCTCCACTGCTTTTAAGGTGAGGCCTGGCTCAGATGCGAAATGCGAGTCAGGTTGGAGGAAAAACCCAACCCGACTCACATTTCATGTTACCATATAATGAAACCCATACTCAAACATCCTTTGGGCTACTAGATTCCTCAGGTGTGGTCCGTATCCTTTCAAACGTACCTTTGCTATCATAAGGGTTCAGTTTTTTCCTTTTTTAAAAAAAACCCTTGAAAGCTGTGATTTTCATAAAACTAAACTTTATGCCAGCACCATATTCAGATTTTTTTTCTGTATACCCAGAGAATCAACAGTTTATATTTCAATTTCTGATTAACCCTTTTCTCACTGGGTGATCCTGAACAAGCCACCCACCCGGTCTTTTGCCGTCCATTTCCAAGAATGCTACCCCACCAGTCTTGAGGATGTACTTGGCATCTGTTTTTTGTTAAAATAAAAATGCCCTGACCTGGATAGCTCAAACCAGCCCAACCTCATCAGACCGCAGAAGCTAAACAAGGTTGGCCCTAGTGAGTATTTGGATGGGAGACCACCAAGGAAGTTCAGGGTCACGATGCAAAAGCAGGCAAAAGCAAATCTCTTCCGTTTGTCTCTTGTCTTGAAAACCCTACAGGGTTGCCAGAACTCATCTGTGACTTCACCTCAAAAAAAAAAATCTGTCTTAACTTAGACTGAAGGCTACACATTATGAAATCTGGTGAGTTGAGGTCAGGTTCCCGTGACCCCACATACTTTCCCTGTAGTCACAAAGCAGCTGCAGGGAAAGGAATTCTTCAAGTCTAGCTCAGGATGACAGCATGGGGGAAGGAGGGACTCCTGCTTCTCCCTGAGCCATTTGCTACTCTGAAATGACCCGAGGGAAGTAATTTGCCCCACTTTGGACTGCACATACAACTCCAAAGTGTGGCGAATTACTCCCCCAAGGTCTTTTTGGCATGGAAAAACAGTGCAGTATTCATCATGAACAGTCTGGCCCTCAGTTATCACCTGTTACTACCATCAGGCCTCTTTTTGTAGCAGGAACTCCTTTGCATATTAGGCAACATGCCCCTAATGTAGCCAATCCTCCAAGAGCTTACAGTAACCCCTGTACGAAGAACTCTGTAAGCTCTTGGACGATTGGCTATATTAGTGGTGCGTCGCCTAATATGCAAAGGAGTTCCTGCTACAAAAAGAGCCATGACTACCAGTATGAATGGTCACTATGGCCCTTTTCACATTATTGTTCTAAATCAAATGAGATTATTCTCTCAGGTTTGTTATGGTTCGTAGTTATCCTCTAAGCTTACAAACTGGGTCTACATAAACAAGGAACTGAAAGATGTTTTGGCCATTCTCCCTTGCCAATTATCTTGGGTCATTCATGGGCTACGGTGCCTCTCTATGAAACTGTGAACTCCATATCCATAGCAGCTCACACTGCAATACAAACTCAGAGCAGCATACAAAAGGGTAGCTCGTTTTATCCTTTCTGGTCTAGGGTAGGCTGAGAGGGGATATTTCTTGGCCAAAGTCAACCAGAGCATTTCATGGGTAAACAAAGTTTATAGGGTCATTTATATCAAGATGAAAAACGGAAGAATTAAGAGTGTCAAACTCGAGCCTTGTTTGCCATGATTTTTTTCCCCTGTCTGTCTTTGGTATCTGTAACTCACTGCCTTGTTTCATTCTGGACGGGAATTGAGGGGGAGTGTGTATGGAGGTGTGTGTGGAGTTGCTTTGCTGAGAGTTGTGCTGGCTTGTAACTGCGCCCATGTGGGGGAAGTATGCATGCTTGACCCTGAGTACCAGAAACTGCTAGATAATGTAACTGTATATTTGCAGGTGCTGGGTGAAGGGCTAATGGGGCACCGTAGGTTTTGGCAGGCTGAATGTATGGTTGTAATTGGACTGATCACTGGGGCGGGGGAATGTTTGAATTATTGTCAGCTAATGCCATCATGGGTTTTGCGCTCTCTCCCGTCCCCCTCCTGCTTGCTCCTGTATTGCCTTCCCCTCCCAGATGTCTTGGTATGTTCGCCTAGTGCAGCCCTTATCTCTCCCTGTGTCCTTGGAGCTCAGCTCAGCTCAACTCCACCGCGCCACTTTTTCCCGCTGGAAGCTGCAAGCCATTTTCCTTTGGGCGTGCACAGGTGCCCTCCTTATTGGTTCCCCCGCATCAGGGGGTCTTGTATGTATAATTGTCCAGTTTCCCACCTGACCCCCATTCCTGACACGGAGTGTGTCCAATGGTGACCTAAGTACCTATCTCAATAAAACTGAACTTCTCTAAAGGACTGTTGTTGAGCTTGAATTACTTGGGATTCTGACATTTATGTATAATTGGGAACTGGTGCCAAGGGAGCAAGTTCTGACACAGATCCGTCTACGCTTGAAACCTCTTTACCTCTCAATGAACAAATCATTGCCAAGAGAGTGTTCTTGGGAGCGAGTTTTGTTCAAGACCTGACAAAGAGCTCCAACTCTTATTATGGATTGCAGATTCATTCCATGAGCTGGTAAAAGAATAGGCAGAAGTTGAATTTACTTCAAAGGCTCGTACCCCAGGATAACTAATCATTCACAAGGAGGTGTAGATGTGGTTGTGAGAACTGATTATTATCTTCCCAAATACTGGGTGTTCTGACCTGCCTCATCTTCCCCTGGGGTGAATTCAGGCAGCTTGCGGATCAGCCGAGAGGGCTCCTGGTAGTCTGGACCCAGGGGGAATATGCGGTCATACGTGGAGTTGGACTCTCGCTCACTTGATGAGGTGGAGCGGTTGTGGTTGAACACGCTGAACTCACTGGGCAGAGAGAGGCTGACAGTCATTTCGTCATCCAGCATCCGGCGAGAAGCCTGTGAGATAGGAAAAACACAGAAAAATTATTTTCCTGAAGGATTACGCATTTGGGTAGGAAAAACCGCATGGTGTTGGGGGGAGGCTGAAGCCCTATATCCCTGTGTGCCAGTCTAAATTGGCCCCTATGCACTTGAGAAGCGAAGTTTCAGTCAGGAGCTCCCGGCATGTGTCTCCTTGACATGATGCAAAAGCATTCAAGCTTTTAAATTACACGTGACACTTCATCAGGCAAGTCTATGAATGTGCATGCTTGTATACTAAAAGGTGACTGGAACCTGTGAAAGACATAAAAAGAGGAAGGGGGAAGGATGCTCCTGTTGTACAATGGAATGCAAGATATTTAGTTAGATGTTTAACCCTGCTTTTCTCCCTGATAGGTAGCCAAAGCAGCTTTCAATGTCATTCTCTCTTACTACATTTTACTCTCACAACAACAACCCTGTGACATAGGTTAAGCTGAGAGAAAGTATATGGCCTGCATTTCCTCATTGAGCCTCCACAGGGATTCATACTTGGGTCAACCAGATCCCAGTCTGAGAAAGTAACCACTACACCACGCTGGCTCTAATTCCAGCTAATGTCTTGGGTTCTAGCATAAAATTCTGTTACGTCAAAAGAGCACCAAGTGGTGGTGGCACAATCATCAATACACTAATGTTCTAAGTCATATTAGAAATTCCCAGTTTTTGTTTGATGGAACTGTTAGTTCTATATATTACTGTGAACTTGTGTCAGAACTCCTTCCTGGGGTTAAAAAAAAATATTAAGGGTCCTTAGCAGTTCGAAAGCAAGAAATTGCAACTAGAGAAATAGCTACCGCTTCGGTGGGAAGGTAACAGCGTTCCGAGTGCCTTGGCGTCTAGTCATTTCGACCACATGACCACGGAAATGTCCTTGGATGCCGCTGGCTCTTTGGCTTGGAAACGGAGATGAGCACCACATCCCTAGAGTCAGATTCGACTGGATTTCAAGCAAGGGAAACATTCACCTTTACCTATCAGACAGGTAATGGTCTCGTTGTTGTAAGAATACTTACAATACAGCATGGGGCAGTTGTTAGTGTCGGACTAGGATCTGGGAGACCCAGGTTCAAATCTACTCTCAGCCATGGAACCTTGCTGGGTGACCCTGGAGCAGTCAGCCTAACCTAACTCACAGGTTAGGTTGTGTGGACAAAATGGAGGAGAGAATGATGTCAGCCTTGTTAGGTCCCCATTAGTGAGAAAGGCAGGATAGCAATGAAGTAAATAAATTAATACAACAGACAGAGAGCCAGGGACAGGAAACACAAGCCAAGCTCCGTGAGATGTACTGTAGTGAAGAAGCCATAGAGGAATCCACTTCATCACAGAGTGAACTCACCTCACCCCCGTGCTGCTCCTTGCTGTGTGCACACAGAGAGAGGCAGGAAGGTAGCACCCTTGCTCTCTCGACACTTCTACACTGAAGCAGGTCCTTCCAAAAGACAGCAACAGGTAAGGCTCACAGCCAGTTTCAATAAAGACAGGTTGTCACAAGCTCCTATCCCTGAGCAACCAATTATTTTGGCGAATGTTTTGGCTTCGCTTTGCGTTCATAACGCAGGAGTGCCCATCATCAGAGGCTTACCTTTTCCAGCATCTTTTGCCAAAACTGCCTCCAGAGGATGATTACGATGATGGCCACCAGGATAAAAATGATGGCGACCAGGCAGCCAATCAAGATCCGGGTGTTGCTGTCATCCACTTTGAGGGTTGGATCTGTCAGAAGCAGGAAGAGTACAAGACGTCCACGAAACCATGAAGTTGAGGTGCATGAAGGGAAAGTGCAGTTCTAAGCTGGAAGCTTCTGGACTCACACATGCAAAATGAATCTCTTTCATCATGGATTCCACCTCTCAGTCCATTTTTAATGTCTCTCCAGACACCCAGTTACTGCACATCAAATGTATACTGGTGCACAGCATCCAACTCTCGTTTCTACAGGTAGCACTTCTGCAGCAGGAATACAGCATTTCCTCAGCGCTCTGTTTACAAAATATGATCAATGGGAAAATGCTGTCTTCCTCTAGCTGGTGCCACAACTACAATTCTGTATTGTTGTGTGGACTCTGAAATGTAACTCACTTATTGTACAATTGAATATTGCAGGGGCCTATTAGACAGTCTAGTCCTGACCGGGACAGCCCAGGCTAGCCCAATCTTGTCAGATCCCAGAAGCTAAGCAGGGTCAGCCCTGGCTAGTATTTGGATGGGAGACTTCCAAGGAATACCAGGGTTATAACACAGAGGCAGGCAATGGCAAACTGCCTCTGAACGTCTCTTGCCTTGAAAACCTTATGGGTTGCCAAAACTCAGTTGTGACTTGTCAGCAAAATAAAAAAATAATTTAGACAGTCTAAAGTAAAGAACTCTTCAACTTCAGATAATAAGATAGAAGTTCAGGACATGGCCAAACCAGATGGCTGTGGAAGTTCTCTGCTCGGAGCTCCCAGTGACTATTTAAACTCAAGAGAGTGACATGTTGCATTCTGCTTGCCATTCTCCAGCTTAAAAGCCTGGGCATGATCAGACACAGGGAATGAAATTGGATAGCAGCAAGGGATGGGCAAGATCTGGCTCACAAACATAAGTTCGTGATGAATTTTGGCTGGTTCGTGGTTCTTGAACTGAAGTTCACAAACTGAAGAGCTGCCACAAACATCTGCAAATTTTAAGGTGGTTTGTGAAGAGCAGGATGCACAAGCCATTTAAACCCTTGCTTTCTGCTCCATGCCACTTTTCACAGGGAAACCCCTGATTTCTGCTACCCATGAAAAACGGTGGGGAGCAGACAAAAGGGGTTAAATGGCTTGGTTTCTGTTCCCTACCGCTTTGGGGTAGAGCAGAAAGCAGGGGTCATGAGTCACTTCAGTTTGTCAACCAACCTCCTGGTTCATATCGGTTTGTGGTTTGGCTATGAACCATGAACTGAAATGAACTACAAGAATGTGTTTTGTGCCTATCCCTACTAACAACAGCTGTGTTGCTTCCTCCTCTGCTCACAGTTATTTAAAACGTGGGTATTTTCAAAGGTGTGAGCCAAAGGTGTGAGCCAAAGTCTCCTAACAGACTGAAGGGGGTCAGAGGGAAATTGTACTGTAAGCTGCTTTGGATCGCCATTTGAGAGAAAAGTGGGATATAAATAATTACATTTTTTTAGCTCTCAGGCACACACTCTACAGATGCCTGAGAGCTGAATTTAAACACTCACTGGCCAAATCTGCATTTGTCTTTCCCACAAATGTCCCTGCCTTCTGACTCTGACTTCAAAAAAGCTGTCCACATTTGGTGTCACTTTCACACTTCAACTATGCTAGCATCCTTTCACACGTCCACATATGTTTATTGTCCTTTCAGGGCGGCTCCACTGTCATTGCACCTCTGCACTGCTTTAAAAGAATCTTCTCCAAACAGCATTCAAACAAGCATAGAGAAAGACGGCGTCACAGCAGCACGCAACTGATTTAAAAATGCAAATGCAGATTTGACCACTGTGAGCTCTGGCCACAGAATACTGAGCTCTGAGTTCACTTTTTGGATAGTTCCTGTGACATAACTAGCATCAGCCCAGGCAGCTTGTGCACATGCCATTTTGTTAAGTTTCCTCTGTTAATATAACATGCCTTATAAGTAGTGAGGTTCCTTACTCATATGCAGGAGCATTCAGCCCTTTGAAGAAAGTGGTACACAAGCCCATCTACCTCCTCCATCTGTTGCGAGACAGCAAATGTTCTGCTTCCCCCACCCCCAGTTACGTTTACTCATTAAAGAATGGAAGGCACTCCTCTACAGCACTGAACCACACATCTTCCATCATCCAGCTTGACCCCCTTGTAGAAAGGTTTTCTCCCCCATCCCAAGCATTATACAGTTGCCTTTGCATCAGTACTTCAAAGTACTGTACTACAAAGACTATTAATAGGTTGGGATGTGCTTTGACTAATTGTTGGGCTAGTTAGACAGCAACTTGGCCTTGCATGCATCTTATGTTGCCAACAAGTGTAGTGATAGAGTTTATGATTCAGAGGCATTGGCAAATGTGTTCATTTCAACTCCTGCCTTCCCCTCTTGAATGGAGTAACTTGTGTAATATGTGAATGCCTGGTGTGACTGGTTTTTGACACGCAGCAAGTGCTTGATTATTATTTTGACTAAGTTTCCTAATTCCCAATATTTCTATTATTGCCCTTGATAAAATTTGTTTCTTATTTTGCTCCTTCTGGATTTGTGGATAAAGTCCTTTAGTAAGTAGTAGCTGGACAGTTCCAGGCTTTTTGGGTTCATTTAGGTCCCAGTAAGTATTCTTAGGACTAGGGCCTTAGCTGGGGCTGTGGCTCAGTGGTAGAGAATCTGCTTTGGATGCAGAAGGTCCCAGCTGCAATCCCCAATTTTAGTTGGGGAGGGGCTGTGGCTCAGTGGTAGAGAATCTGCTTTGGATGCAGAAGGTCCCAGCTGCAATCCCCAGCAACTCCAGTTAAAAGGACCAGGCAGTAGGTGATGTGAAAGAACTCTGCCTGAGACTTTGGAGCACCACTGCCAGTCTGGGCAGATAGTACTGACCTTCATGGACCAAGGGTCTGATTCACTATAAGGCAGATTCAATCTGTATAGAACTGGAGTTTGATTCAATTCTCCATCTAAGATACTGTAACAGCTAGGAAACAAATATTGTGAAGAGTAAATGTTATGCTAGACTTATTTGTAACCGCTATACCAGGGCAATTTTGGGGCAGGAACGCACAGGAACGGAGTTCTGGCTGGCTCCTGAGTTGGCCATGCCCAGTAGGAACTCATTAGCATAACAGGCCAAACCCAACAGCCGAAACTCATTAGGATTGGCTACATGAGGGGTGTGTGGCCTAACATGCAAAGGAGTTCCTGCTACAAAAAAGCCCTGGGTTTTGACAACAAACAAGGTAAACGGAATAAGAAGCAAAAGGTAGGTGTGGCTGGATGACCACACTTCTGGTAACTTGGGGGTGTGGCCTAGTATGCTAATGAGTTCCTGCTGGGCTTTTTCTACAAAAAAAGCCCTGCCTTATACAATGACACACCCAAGCTAACTTTCTACTTTGTCTACACCTGAAACTGATAAACCTCATATTTTGTTCCTTCACCATAATTTTATGCTGTATCATTCCACCATTCTACTGAATTTTTTTTCTGTTTTCTCTTTACTGTGCCATTATTCCTCTTTCTCAAATTATCATACTCAAATACTTATTATACTCAAATACTTATTATACTCAAATACTGATTCCAAGGACATTTATCTGTCATTGTCATTTGAGTGCAGCTGCCTGAGCAAGCACTCTTGCTACGATCCACATCCTAGGCTAACAGAAAGTATCAAACATACCGTAAGTAGTGGGGGTAACGGAAAACTCAGGAAGGGCTCCAGAATTGTTATACATGGCTGCATCTGTTAAAAGGAAAGGGGGGAAGCATTGTCAGACGCACAGTTCCTGACTGTTGCAATCTCTCATTTGTAAACTTTAACTTCTGAAGCTGCACCACAAGGTAATGGGACTTGGGGATAGAATTAGAGATGGCAACTTCCTAATTCTGAAACACTCAGCTTGCCATAGATCTAGCCACTGGGTATTAATTAAATAAACAGCAAAATGAGAAAACTGTGCGCAAGACGGGGCAGCAGCTTCAAAGCCACCCACCTTCCTTTAGAGTAAAGCATTTGTTATAACTAGGGTTGCGCCGATGGGGGGTGGAAGGGAGCCTTCTGGGAGTGGGGCAGGGCTCCGCCCCCAAACAGCAACATAACACGATGACATCCCCAAAGCGATGACATCACATGGAAGTGAAGTCATCACGTCAGGGATGTTGTGTGGTGACGCTCTGGTTTGAGGGCAAAACTCTATGGTAAAACTGGGGTCAAACTATAGAGTTTTGCCCCCAAACCAGTTGGCTGGCAGTGGGCAGAAGCCCCCCAAAACAGGGGATCCCTGTCCCCTCCTGGGGAATGGGAACCCTAGCTATAACATCTAAATGACATGTGCAATACCTAGTAGTCTCCTGACTCTGATTAGGAAGGACTTGTAACATCTAAACAACATGTGCTATACCCAGTACTCCCCTGATTCCAAATGGTAAGGACTCTGCACTAGGATCATGATGTGCACATTACACTGTATTCGCACAGACATGCTATTTAGATATTATAGCAAATGCATAGATGGCCTTTGAGACAGGGGTGGGTGGGAGTAATCCTGCTGCCCCGCTCTGTGTTCACTACATTTTGCTTTGCTGTACATACAGAACAGGCACTCTCTGTGCAGTATGGGACAGTACAGTTTATAATCCATCAAGCCAAATGTAGTCCCTCGATAATTCTATGGCACCATGCCAGAGCTCATTAAGACTCCTCATTTTTTGCTTTCACAGGAAAAAAAACCCAGGAAGGCTGTTAAAGAATGGGCTCAGTGGAGGCGCGCATAAGCTGAATGCTAAAGGCCCCAGATCCAATCTATTGCCTGAGACTCTGGTCAGAGAGACAATACTGTACCAAATGGTTAGTAGGTCTTGTTCAGTACAGCTTCATATGTTCCCCTGGTGGGTTGTATTTGGCAGCTCAGAGGTTATTTATTTATTATTTTTATTTATGTTATTTATAGTCTGCCTTTCTCATTTGGACTCAAGGCAGATTACAGAGTGAGTCAATAGTTGTAGCATAGCTGCCAGTGCCTCTCTTCAAAAAACCAAAGAAAACCCCGAGTCTGAAAAAGATTGGACCAAGGAGTCCAATTCTATGTGCCCCCAAAGTAGGTGCCCCCATCTTCTATTGAAACCAATGGAGGAAAAAATGTGTTCAAAGGGATCGCAGTCTCTTTAAATGCCTTCTCCAAGCCACATGACTCTGATTCCTTTAAACACCTTCTCCAAGGGGTGAGTTCACTCACCTGGAACGCGTTTAAAGGGACCGCAATCCCTTTAAACACCTTCTCCAAGACTTTTAACTTTGGCTATCTGCTGGTCCCGAAAAATCCCAAATATTTTTGGGATTTCTGGGGACCAGCCATTTCAGATAGCCAAAAGATGGCCCAATCTCTATCAGGCTGAAAGAATATCCAGAAAATACCAATATGGTATTTTCTCAATATTTTTTGACTTGGATTCAGCTGAACATATACCCCTAGTGCATATGCACAACACCACCAGAAAGTACCAGAATACATCCCATCATACCTGACTGGAAGGTGATCTCACTGAACATCATCCAGGTGTCAGCAAAGTAGAACTGGCATTTAATGGCACTGGCCATGCGATGGAATAGGGGCACCGTGACAAAGCGGGCGCTGGGATTCACATCATCGAGTATTGGCACCGAAGAGATGGCATTTGACTCCCATTCATTTGCATCAGAGCGGAACTGGCATTGCACCTCCTTGAAGATCTTCACTCCTTTGGCAAACATGTTATTGCAGTGAACCTGTGTGGCAGAGAAGGGTAATTTTCTGCTTGACTTTCTATTGCCAAACTGTGTGCCTGTCATGAGCAGAAGGCTGCACCACTTGAAGCATTTGACACAGCCAAGCTGTTTCCCTGACCAGCCAGGTACACCCCCTGCCTATGCCACACCACACTAGTCTCTACCTCCTGATCTGTAAGACATTACCCTAAATGCTGCTTTATATGGTTCAGTAGTTAGACAGTTGGTCTAGAACTGGGGAGACCCAGGCTCAGATCTGCACTTAGAACGATTCTCCACAAGCCGCTGTGCCGCCCTCGCTCTTCTGTTTCCCCCAGTTGTATTGGCGAATTTCACACTCTTTGCTGCACGGCTGCACTTTTACCCGCATCTCCCCTCAATTTCCCCCGTGGCTTCTTGATCTCAAAAAACAAGGATTGAAAAGACGTGGGGGAAATCAGGGGGAGATGTGGGTCAAAATGTGGCCGTGCAGTGAAGAGAGTGAAATTGACCGATACAACTGGGGGAAATGGAAGAGCGAGGGCAGCAGAGCTGCTTGTGGGGAATCGGTCTTAGTAACTATGAAGCTAACTAGTAGGTGACTCTCTCTTTCTAGCATTACTTTCCTCACTGGGTTGTCCTGAAGATAAGATGGCGTGGCAGAGAAGCGTACATTGCCCTGAGCTCCTTGGAGGAAGGGCAAAATAAAAATGTGCCAGATGGATTGACAGACTCCCAGGGTCTGAGCCTCAAGAGGTCCAGCAACATGATTTATTTGTGACTCAGATTTTTTTCTTCTTCTCAAGTGGAATTCAGGATGGTGGGAAAGGCATTATCCTTAGTTCTCTTTCCTTCTGTGATTAGCTACATAGAATTGGAATTGCTGCAATTTGGGATTTTCTAGGACTGAGATTCCCTGCTAAGATTTGGCACTAGCAAAAGTAGGGCTGCCGGTTAGAGATTTTGGGGGTGAAGCCTGAGGAGGGCGGGGTTTGGGGAGGGGACAGACTTCAACGGGGTATAATGCCATAGACTCCAGCTTCCAAAGAGGCCATTTTCTTCAGGTGTGCTGATCTCTGTCGCCTGGAGATCAGTTGTAACAGCAGGAGATCTCCAGCTACCACCTGGAGGTTGGCAACCCTAAGCAAGAGGCAGGATAAGATGGCTGCCTTTAGCAGTGAATGTGGCATGTCTTGAAGGGCATCAGAGTGGGAAGCAGATTGGGGAAGTTCTCCTCCACAAGCTCCATTGAAAGCTGCACAAGACTTGTGAAGAAGAAAGATCCAAACAGTACCGTTTAATGACAATGAGCTGGGAGGATGCTGTCTGGATTTTCTGCTCCAGTACAAATTTTTTTTAGTCATCCTGGTTCTCCCTACCCACCAATCAAGAATGTAGTGTCAGATATGCAAAATAACTATAAAAATGTCAGTTCAGGTCAAATTATTTTGAGCTTAAGGACTTTTGAGCTACAAATTATTTTGAGCTAAAGGCTTTTAGCTTTTCTGTATCTACTACAAAGGCCTATGTGATTGTTCATAACAGTGGTCATTCAGGAAGTTGGCCAGAAATATAGGTACTCCTGAGAAATAATAATGGGTTGGATGCTGTGGACCCATTCTGCTAATGGTGGCATGCCTTCTGGCGCAAGAAGGAAAAGCAGCTTCTTGTATCAGAGGAAGATTCTGGCGCCAGAGGAAAGCGCCGTCCCTGGAGGAACAGATCCACAAGATCCAACCCCATTTTTGGTTTGACAGAGAAGGGAAGGGGAGGAGGGGAGACGAAGTGGCCTTCAGCTGCAAACTGAAGTAGTGTTTGTTTTGATGACAAACCTTCATAGTGGTGAAGTTTCTGATCCGGTCAAATTCAAAGATGATTTCCACATTGCCATTCACGGTGCTCTCATTGCGCCAGCCAATGTAGTCGTAACCAGGCCATACGTGGTATTCGTGGGTCTGACTGAAATCATCCAGGCCTGAAACCCCGTCTGTCAGCTGGCCTAACCCTTCTGTCATGCTGGTAAGAGATACAAGAGAAGGAAGGAAGGAAAAACAGAGGATGAGGGCCAATGTCATCTCCCTGAACTTCCACAAAATTCTTCTTTACCAATTTTGGCTCCCAGCTTCAGGTTAGGGAGGACTCCTTCTCCAACCCTCTGCGATTTTTGCTGTGGGATGCAGGTGGTTACTATAGGGAGGGGGAACCTCAAAAATCCCAATGTGCTTGTGGAGGCAGCCCTGTGATTCTGTAGGTTTTTGTTTCCACATGATGAGCTATTTCTGAAAACCACTTCCTTATATGAAAACAAAGCTTCCTTGTACAGAGAATATCATTTCCTGCCCAGCATGGAAGTGGTGTGGTGGTGGTTTGGGTCACACTTCTCCTAGAAGGAATGGAAGACAAGGTCTGTTGGGAGTGGTCTGGGGCTGTTAGATGCCTCATGCACTACGAGCTACTTTAGCTTTGTTCAGGCCGCATCTGAAGAAGGTCTGTTTTCAAGTGATGACGCTCCCATCATGATCCCCATACACCCCTACTGCCCATCACCTTTTTGTACCTTTATTCCTGCCACCATTTTGTTTCTCCCCCAAATCCTAAGCATGCAATTCGATGCAATTAATTCAGTTGTCAGAATCCCAGAAAGCAACTTTCTGCAAAACAATAACCTTTTGACTGATGGTCATAAGCCCTGTTCATAAGTTACAGTGAACCCAGATACAGTCTGTATAATGTTGTATGGCCTGTATGACTCCATCTTTGTTACATGCCGGTGCTTAATTGCTCTGAGTCTTGTGAGAGAATGGTGTTTGGCCGCTCCCAAGAGAACTTTCTGCTCTCTCTCATGCTTGTTAGCAGCCCTTCTCTCCAAAGCCTGGGTTGTTTCTTCCCACCAATGGATGCCAGGTGAAAGATGGCCTGGCTCATCCAAGTGTCTGGGATAGTTTAATTAATGATTACATGACTAGTAGCCAGCTTTTAGGGTATGATGCCTAGTTTTAGCAATGCATAGAGTCTCGGATTCGGGCAAGCTTCACTATATGTGTATGTGCTCGAGGCCCAGCTGATGGAAGCTTAGTCTGCATTTTCTGTAAGCTTGGTGCTTTATTAAAAATCTCCTTGTAAGCAAGCCTGTATCTCACGTATCGTTTCCTTGGAATTTCTTCAAACCTGAAACACTTGGCATAGTCGGCAGGATTCCCGTAGGAACCAATATGCTATGAGTCCAAGGGAAAGAGGATGGGGAGCCTGCATTGGCAAGACAGCTCTTACACTGGCCTCAGTAGGGCATGCGGGGCTCAGTCATGAAATATTTGGTAGAGGAGGCTGCATTGGAGAGATAGGTCCCCAGCTGACCCTATCAGGGCACACTGAGCTTAGGCATGAAATTTTTGGCAGTCCATAGTTGGCGGTCCATCTAATCCACAGTTGTTGTTTAAAAATGATAAAATGAGACAACAAAAGGACAGAGAATTGCCACCTAGTGGATATTTAAGCAAATTCATGAGAGGTGAGAAAAAACAGAGAAGGGGCGAAGGAGGGAACATCAAAGGAATCTGAGTCAAGTAGTCTGCATATTGTTCACAGCGAACTGGTGGTGGGGAGGAGCAAATGGTCTGGTGCAAAACCACATCCAAATAACCCAGGGAGATGCCATGGCGAGCATGGAGTCACCACTAGATGGCAATAAAACAATGCGGAAGCTCAAAAGTGAACCAATGGACAAGGAGACTGGGAGCAGCATACAATGCAGAGTGAAATTTGTGTTCCTATGTGGATTTGGAGAGGCAACAGCGGGAAAGACGAGTGCAGAATCTCCCACAGACTTGTTGCAGGAATGCACCGCAGAGATGGAGCTGAGAGCTTTTTTGTTTGGACAAGGCTTGCATGGATAGCCCTGTCACCTGAGGAAATTGCAGCTTTTCTAGCACAGGGAATCCAGACTCTAAAAAGTCAGGGTGCCGCCACTGACATCATGGCCCTGGCCCCAACATCAGCACCAAATCAATATCTAATAGGCTGGCAAGGACCTGGACAATGGTGGTGGTTGTTATCTGGATGACAAGAGAACGCCACGATCGCCTATTACCTGTATTTGCTAGCACTTTGTAATTGTGATGGTTTTAACTGTTTTATCTGTTTTAAAATACTTTGTGTTTTATTGTATTTGTATACATGCCTGTAAGACATCCTGAACCTGCCTCGGCGGGGAGGGCAGGATACAAATCAAACAAAATAAAATAAAAAATAAACTTTCCGAATCCCTCTTGGACTACTTGGGTTTAATTGTGTGTGATAGAAGTGCCCCTTGATATGGACAAGGGGGAAAGAGGCCCAACCTATTCGAATCCTTCTAGGACTATGCGGGTTCTATTGTTTGGTAGGAGTCCCCCCTAGTGGACTGTTGCCTCCATGCAAGATTTGAAAATAGAGCTGACACACAAAGAAGCTTCAGAGCTGCCTATATTTTCAGCCTTGTAGAATTGTTTGATGAGTAGAAAGTAGTTAATGCGAAAATGTAATGAAGCCTTGATGGGTCTGCATTTTGATGCTCAGCACTGCAGTATGAGAGCAGCTGTTTTGCAGAACAGGTTAGCGTTAGACATGATTACTGCAGCCCAGGGTGGGGTGTATGCCATGCTTCAACAAGAATGTAAGAATTCTGTGTTTATATTCCTGATGCACAGAGTCTAGTTAATCATAGTGTAGAGGCCTTATATATTCAGAGTGCCAAAATTCATAGTTTAGAGGACCCTCTCTTTGATCCATTGCGCATTAGTTCGCTGGAATTGAGGGGTGGTGGTGAAATGAGCTTTAGCCATTGGTATTATCATAATATGCAGCCTTTGTTGTTGTGTATGAGCCTCTGAAATGAGTCAAAAAAGAAGGGGATGGCAAAGGATGAGATGGTTAGACAGTGTTATCGAGGCAACAAACATGAAATTAAGCAAACTCCAGAGCACTACAGAAGACAGGAGGGCCTGGTGTAATGTGGCCCATGGGGTCACGAAGAGTCGAACTCGACTGTGCGACTGAACAACAACATGAGCCTCTATTGTTGGTGTGTTTTCTGTTTGCAATGTACTAATGCCATATGTAAGAAATCCGAAAAAGCTTTATTGGAATTCTACCACCCAGAGGCCAAGTAGCAGGGCAATGAAGATCCAGCCCTCAGAGACAAGAACAGCTTGTAATGTGCTTGTGAGCATCTTCCACCGTCTGGGGTGGAATGTATGGCCTGTGTGACTCCATCTTTGTTACATGCTGGTGCTTAATGGCCCTAAGTCTTGTGAGAGAACAGTGTTTGGCCACTCCCAAGAGAGCTTTCTGCTCTCTCATGCTTGTTAGCAGCCCTTATCTTCAAAGCCTAGTTTTTTTCTTCCCACTACTGGACACCAGGTGCAAGTCAGCCTGGCTCACCCAAGTATTTGGGATAGCTTAATTAATGATTACTTGACTGGTAGCCAGTATTTAGGGTATAAGATGCCTAGTTTTAGCTATGCATGGTGTCTCAGATTCTGGCAAACTTTGCTGTATGTGTATGCACTCCAGGCCCAGCTGATGGAAGCATTTTCTGTAAGTTTGATGCTTTATTAAAAATCTCCTTGCAAGCAAACCTGGATCTCGGGTATCTTTTCCTTGGGATTTCTTTGAACCTGGAACAAGTGTACACTTGGTTCTTCTTTGGATGTGTGCTGAGTAATTCTCATGTTATCTGCAATGAATGCACAGCTGAACTTGTGATTTAGATCCCACATTTACCCAGGTTCCAGTTCCCAGTTTTGTTTGTAAAATGAACATGCATTGGCTCTTTCTTACAAACACAGGTACCATGTACACACAGGATGTACATGTGTTCACTGCAACATGTGAATAGGGATATTCACTTGGGGTATGTGATTATGATGTGTCTGTTGGTGTGTGTGCATGTGTTGTGACCGTGGATGCTCAAGGAATGATTCTAGCCATGAAATATAGAAAAGAAAGGGACTGCAAGGAGTTACTTAAAGGTCAAGAGTTTCTGGAAAATAATTACAGTTTACTCTTTATTTTTATTATTTTACCGTGAAAATATAGCAGTTCTCCCCCAAACCTCCATATGCCCTGCTTTTTTCACTCTGAAACATCCTCCTGTCCGCCCATCTCCCCCTGTCTGCCACCTGCAACTCTTCCTCCACTACAGGATACTGGAGAACCCACCTGTAGCCAAAAGCTCCATCGTAGATCGAATCATTGAGGTAAATCACGGTGCCACCAGGGAGAACCAATTGCTGCCCTGCTGGAGCGCTGTATGAAACCAGCCCATCTGTTAAGGGACAGAACAGGGGTTACTCTTGCTCCGTTTCCCTTTGGTCACACACAACACTACAACTAGAGTCACCAGCTATGAGTTGGGGAATACCTGGAGATTTGGGGGGATGGACCCTGAGGAGGATGGGGTTTGGGGAGGGGAGGGACCTCAGCAAGGCATAGTGCCATAGACTCCACCCTCCACAGCAGCCATTTTCTCCAGACGAACCAATCTTGGTCGTCTGGAGATCAACTGTAATAGCTGGAGATCTCTGGGTACAATCTGGAGGGTGGCAATCGTAACTGCAACACACTGGTCACTGCTGCTGACAGGAACACAAATCTGAGAAAGGATTGGCACATACACAGCCCCAGTTCGGAGGCTGGGAACCTATACTCCTCCAAGGCCAGGAAGATTAGGAGTATGAGATCAGTTCAAAGCAGGAATACTAGCGGGCTCTGTAATCAACACTTATACCATCTCTGGCTTTGTTAAGAAAGGGAGATGGTGTCACATGGCATGTGCTTCACAGCTGACTTCTGCCATGAACTCACTAAGGCTACATTGAGACGGTGGTGATGATTCTCCATTTCTCATTCATTGCTACTGCAAATGCAGAGGTACGTGCACCGGCAACAGAACCTCCACACAGGAGCTTTCTGTGCACTTTCTCCATCTACCACCATTTCCCCTGCATTTCCCCTACTGTGCCACCAGAGGGCTTTTGGAGGGTCTTTAAAAATGATAAATGATATGGCACTACAGGGTTATGCATCTATACCATCTCCAGATTCTTTAAAGAGGACTCACGTGTCAGAACTCACTTCATCGGCAACGTGATGAGCTCTGGCTCATAGATGCTTATAAATTCAATTTTTGAAATACCAATGACTTCTGTTTATTTTGCTGCTGTGGACTGATATGGCTACCCATCTGGAATAGCCACTGGCTGTATCCTAAGGTTCCACTCAGCAAAATCTGACGGCTTTCTCCAGCCTAAGGACCCTTCTTCCAATGAAGCGGCTTCTCCTCCAGCAGAGGGAGGCTCCTTATTAATCTCCTCACAGACCTAATTTCGTGATGAACACCACCTGGTTCATAGTTCGTGAGCCAAGAGTCATGTGACTGCACCTGCAACAAACCTTCCATGACCCTCCATGGTTTCTCTGGAGGTTCACGCAGTTCGCATCAGGGGGTTGTGCTGCAGACATGCTAGTGCTGATCAATTAATCAGCAAAGCAATGGGGGCAGATGGACTTCTGGGTGGACTCGCCACTTGGACTTCACTTCTGCGCAGCACAGCCAAGTGAAGTCCAAGCAGCGGGTTCACTCATTTCCAAGTGAGATCTCCCCCCCGCTCCATTCTGCTGGCCTCAGGGAGCCGCTGCCAGCAGAAAGGAGGGAGGCAATATCTCAGATCTCCCCCCCCCCCACACCCAGCATCACAAACCTTATTAAACGAGCCGGTTTGGTAAATGGGGGGGTTCGTGAAGGTTTGTGGTTTGTGTAAGCCAATGAACCATGGCGAACCTCCATTTTCCTGGTCCATTCCTATCCCTACTCATTACGTTGGAGAAAGGTGACTCAGAATTCCTGATCACTGGGGGCTGCTATGTTGATCTAGACTTTGTTTATTTATTTATTTATTGTCCAGCTGCCTCACTGGAATTCAAGGCATATTACACAGAATGAGTCAATACAATCAATAGGATAGGACATGCAGTAAACAATTCCATAGGATTCGGGTTATGGAATCATAAATCTAAAAAACACACACCCAGAAATGAAGCAAAGCATAAATGCTGACACATTACATTATTCAATATTACACAGTAGGATTAAATTTACAGCAAACTATATACAGTAATATAGACCACAGTCCCTAATAATTTATCCAAGTAACTTTTGTACAGTGCTACCCTATTGCCTACATAGAAAAGCCCTCTCGAATAATTCAGTTTTGCATAGTTTGTGGAAAGCCAGGTGAGTGGGAGCCCCCCTGACCTCCTCAGGCTCAGCCGTTCCATTACTTGGGGGCCACCACGGAGAAGGCACATGCACAGGCAGTTGTCAATCTTGCCCGTTTGCAGGTTGGCATCTGCAGAAGGCCCTGTCTTCTCAACAAATGGGATGCCTCTCTTTCTCTGACTCCTCCTTCTCTTCCTATTCTACTCGTCTCTTCTCATGGCTCTGCAAGGAGCAAGACACAGGTCTCTCCTGTAAAAGCCATGCAGTTTTGCACGCAGGTGCTGCCAGAGTAGCTGGTCATTTGTGACTGGGAGGAGTATTCTTTAGATGAGGCGTCTCTCTCTCTCTCCTTCTTAATGCAAAATGGATGTGAATTGAATCTACCTCAATAAACATTTTATCTTTTTGCAACATTCTTCTTTGAGTTAATTACTGCACGCAATACCACACTTTTATGACTGTGAAATTCTGCCATATTAACTAAGGGTGATTTCCCACTAAAGCTTGCCGCGGGGTTGTGCTGCCGTTTGCCCGGAGATTTTTAGTCAATTTCACACCCGAAGCCGCGGGGCTGCATTTTGACCCGCGGCTTCGCCCGATTTCCCCCGCAGTTTCGTAATCCTGTTTTTTGAGGATTACGAAACTGCGGGAAATCAGGCGAAGCCGCGGGTCAAAATGCAGCCCCGCGGCTTCGGTGTGAAATTGACTAAAAATCTCCGGGCAACGGCGGCACAACCCCGTGGCAAGCTTTAGTGGGAAATCACCCTAATACATATCCCCTGTACCTTAAGCTGGAAGATGAAGGCTTCAAACTAGGTCTGGCTTGGGAGATTCCTGCAGTTTCGGGGCAGGGCCTAGGGAGGGCAGAGTTTGGGGAGTGATGTCCCTCTAGAATTTCTATCTTCCTAGACTCTATGGTATTCCATAGAGCTGCCCTTTCCCCCAGGGGAACTCATCTCTGTAGTCTGGAGATCAGTTGTAATTCCAGGAGAACTCCAGACCCTGCTTCAAACTTTGCTGAGCATTGCCATGGGGTATACACCACAGTTTTTAGGATTATCTAAGATGCAGTCAAAAAAAGAAAAGGCTAGACCTATTGGCTAGCACAACACAGTCTATGTTTTGTTTCATTCGGCCCAGTTGGACACTTTTGGAGTTTGTAAAATGCTGCAAACGTCCCTTAGTCAGGAAAAAGAACGTGAAGTGGATCAACACCCAGTTTTGTATCAGTGTACGAAAATTAAGCTCAACAGCAAGGCTCACACATACACGTACACAATTTTTCAGGTGCATTGTTCACCTTCGAAAAAACTAAAAGCACCGTGCCATCCCCCCCCCCCGAGCTCAGCCTTGGATAAGAAAAGTAAGTTTGGACTGAAAGACATGAGAGCACTTTGTGAGTGACCTCAGTGCTCTAAAAAACGGTATATCTGCTTTCCACGTGGATTGTCCTGTTGGGTCACAGCTAACGGACTGTGGTACTTACCCAACCAGACACAACCATAGAGCTCTACCCGGAGGCAGACATTCGTGGAGTGGTCAGTCACAGGGATAAACCGAATAAATCGGCCAATTATAGGTGGCTCCAAGTCTTTGAGGACAATGTCATAAGGGTTGGTGTTTCCATCAACCACCTGCGGTAAGAAAACACACCGTGAGCAGGGAGGAAAGTTTGGCAGGCAGAAAGCAGATGTGCCAGCAGTCTCCTTAAAATGGTGTGGGTTCAGATGGTATTCTTCTCTTGGTACCTTCTGATTGATATATGTGCGTAGGATTTTTCCAATTAGCAATCAACTTACTTCAGTTATAGGTTTGATCTCAATTTGCTCCTGATTTTCCTGGCATTCGATCTACAAGTATTGAAATCAGTTTGGGCACAGTTCTTCCGCACCTCTGCCCTCCCTCTGCATTTTCGCAGTTGTGGAGTCAGTTTATTTTCTTCCACACATGCCTTAAATAATCAGGATTTTTCAAGGGAGGGTGCGGTCATCATCAGTGGCATCACTGGTAGCATCACAGCATGCACACATCCTTTTAATTTTTTTTTGCATACTTCTATAGATATCATGGATGCATTTTTTAAAAGACTGAAAATGAACATATTCCAATCATCAAAAATGAGCTGGAGGTGAGTGGGAGTGAGTGGGACAAAGAAGATCAAATGAAACATTACATGCAAGGAAGAAGCCAACTCAAAACTGGCTTCCAGAAAAAGAGTGGGATAAAAGCGGCTGCAAAAGAAAGGGGGAGGAGGGGGGGGGGACAAAAAGCTGAAGTGAAAACTATAGGCACAAAAACACATGCAGAAATCAGCAGAAAAAGCTGCTTAGGGTTGCCAGCCACCCCCCCACCCGCCCCCAGACAGGGGATCTCCTGCCCCAGGCCCCACCCCTGCCATTGTTCAGCTGGCCAATGGGGGACCTAGCAGGAGGGAGTCCCAGGCAACATCACCAGCAATGGGGCAACAGCACGTCTGGTGTGTACCAGAAGTGACTTCATCATGTTGGCAACATCCAGGTGACGCTCTTGTATTTGGACAAAAACTCTATGGCAGCAGCTGCACAGCAGCTGTTGGGAAGTTGGTATGAGCCTGATTCGGCTCGCAACTGTGGCATGGGAGGAAGAGGCGCTCCTGCCCCCCCCCCCCGCATGCCATTTACCCAAGCTGAAACATCTGTGGGGGCAGTAATTTCTCACTTCTTACAGCTGCAGATGGTAATCCTCAGAATACCGCTGAGCTGTTTCAGCTCAGGAAAACAGCATATGGTGGGGAGAGGCAGACCAGGGAGCAAAGCCCCTTGCTGGGTTTGCCATAAGTCAGTCGTGACTTGACAGCACATCTGTATGTAGACCCAAGGAGGCTTCCATGGTATTTTGACTGTCTGTTCATAGTGTTGTTTATCACAGATATTCTTGAAGGTTTTTGCAAAAACCCTGGTTGTTTTTAATACTAACAGTGGTACCTCTCTGGAGTAACACTCCTACCGTTGCTTTTACCTGCTTTCCATGCCTGTTCCGCCAGGTGATCCAGCGGGCGCCATCCCGGCTGTAATTAATTTTGTACATTGGAGCAAACTCATTGCCGTGCCCTCCTGCATGGCGGCCTTGGGTCCCCACCAGCGTGATAAAGTGCAGGGCATGCAAATCAATCTCCAGGAACTCCTTTAGGTCATCTGGTTCCACAGGGATCTCAGGGCACCAAGCACCATCCCCTTCTTCAGAACCCAGCCTGGAGCAATACAGAGAAGACAGGACAGTGAATATGGCTGGTCTAGCTCATTATTCCAGAGTTGAAGGAGTGTCAAGTTCCAACACTCTCCCTGCCACTGGCCCTGCTGCAGCACACAGCATCTTCTTAGTGATAGACCAGTGATTCTCAACATGGTGACTACCGATACCATGGTGTCACCAAGGCATTTCCTGGTGCTCACTTGCTTAGTTTGCAAAACACTTCTTCCCCAAAGCAAAGATCCATTCGTGGCTTTCCTCCAACTTACTGGAGCAGGAAATACTTTAGAAGAACCGAGGACAAATCAGCTCAGGGTCTTCAGGGAGGACCATTCAGAAATAACTGCTCCCATCATGGGAGGATGCTTGGCTTGAAACCACCCAACATTTTGTAATTGTTCCCCATGGCTGACATTTTGTGACTGATGCTGCCTCCGATGGCAGCCATTTTGTGGTGGTGTCCACTACCCTTTCTCAAATCGTTGTAAGTGCTCACAAGCTCAATAGACTTTCTTCTTTACTGGTCATTTTTACTGTATTGGTGCTCAAAGATTTAATCTGTCCCTCCAGCTCCACCAGAGAGCACCTATCACTGCACATACTGTGTATGCTTATGTCTCTCCCAGGGATCACCAATCTTATTGATACTGTATGCATTTTTTGAAATACTGAAAACAGTTATTTATTTTAGTTAGTGGTTGCCACCAGAAAATGGCTGCTGCAAGGGTGCCACCACAAAATGGCAGTCAACAACAAAATGGCTGGGGCCAATCGCAGAATGTTTGGAGATTCCAAGTCAAGGCCTGCAGAAGGTTTGTAGCTAGGGCCAACTGCAGAAGGTTTGGAGATTCCAAGTCAAGGCAACTGTGGATGGAGGCAACTGTGTCAGGATACACAAAAGTTATGTCTCTTGAACTCTTTGAAGTATCTGCTGTTCCAATGAGATGGCAGAAGGCCAAGACTAGCTCTTTCCTTTGGGGGAAAAAGGATGTTTGTGCCAGGAAATACATTGGCAGGCACCATGGTATCCATGATCACTACACGAGGCATCACTGTTCCAGACTATGCTGATGCATAATCCCCAAGACTTTCCATCCAAGAGATGTCTCAGTTTATTTAGGTAATTGTTTAACATGGGACACTGGTTTGGTAAAAGAGGAAAATATAAATATGGAATATAAGAAATTATAAGTAAATCACTTAAGTATCAGATGTTTCCATCCCAGACCATAAGAGAAATTGAGAGCAGAGCTTCATGTTATGCATAGTTCTATGATTGCTTTTCCAGAATTAAAAAAGACACCATCTACAGAGGCTTTAAAGCAGAAGGAAGGCCAGCCTAGGGAGAGACAGCCTCTGTAGCTCTTTTCTTCATATCTTTTTTCCTATTGAACACTGCTATCCCCTTGCTGAATCTGAAAAATAATCAGGAAGCTTTGATTTTCTGCCGTTACGTATGTCTGTTCCCCCTTTTTGTTTTGCTCTCATTACTGCCCAACAGTAATGCCAAAAATTTCCCCCTCAAAGGATTGTGAAGTTCCCATACATTGTTCCCCTCTGGAAACAAACAGTCCTGCCTAATGCATTAGTCCACGTCTAACAGGGGTGCATAAAATGTAACTGTAAATTCGCACATTATATATGATCCAAGAGAAAATGTGAAAGGGAAGATGTGAGTTTCCACAACACCATGCTCACATTGGGTGCCATTTCTCCTTCTGCTCACCATTTTTCCCCACCCCAAGGACAGTGGGTTTTGAAGATTTTTTTTTAATCATTACTGGAAAAATGGGTAAAAAACCCACTAGCAGTGGTGGGCGATACGGTAAGTGGGAGTCTCTGTCCAGAAATAGCACTGGTGCTACTTTACATTTGCAACAGCTATCAGAGCAACAGGATGGGGATTTCGTCCCTGTGAGGAAACAGCCACGCTTACCAACCACACTTCTTCATGCCCATTAGGGATGCCAGCCTCCAGGTGAGACCTGGGAATCCCCCAGTTTAACAGCTCATCTCTAGACTACTTAGGTCCCGATCAGACGGCTCTTTAGATCCGCGACATGCACGATTTCCTGGTGGATTTAAGCAGAACGACCAGACACAAACATCTGGGAAACGTCCCTGTTCCATAGACGTCCTGTTTTGCCACGCCTTGTAACTTAAAAGACTTAAAAGATAGCACTTTAAATCTGGAGCTTTCCAGGCCCGATGGGACAACAGTGGACTTTCATGCCACCAGCGCGTAATCCTCCCATCGGGGTGGTCTGACGTCAGACCATCCCGAGCAGGCGCAATTAAAAAAAAATTACTACCCAATATGCACTAAAATGCATTTAAAAACGAGGCTGTGGAACCCCAATTCAGCGCCATAAAGAATTTAATGTTTATGAATGACCCGTCACTTTAAGGACGATCGGTTAATGGGATGGGACCTGGAGGGAGGATGAGTCTTCTAACATGCAAAATAGTCCCTCCATTGAGCATGATCTCAATGGCAAGGGGGATGGCTGGGACTCCTTTAGTCCGTTCCTGCAAGCGCCTCAGATCTACAAGGACGTGCAGTCATGCCTATATGCATGCACAAAAAGGGTTTTTTTAAAAAAAACCCACCGCGCGCACCTCTTTCAGTGGATGCCGTCTAGACAATCCACAGTGGAAGCAGTACACAGTAAGGTGATTCCCACGGGGGATGTCTGATCATGCAAGGATGGATTAAAAAGATCTGGATCAAATTTGAGCCAGCATAATGGCGGGATTAGCTGCCTGTATGAATGCACCCATAGACCAGTTCCCCAGGAAAAAATGGCTGCTTTGGAGGGTGGACTCTATGGCACTGTACCCCACTGAGGTCCCTGTCCTCCCCAAGATCACTTCCCAAATCTCCAAGAGTTTCTCAACCTGGATCTCAGCAACCCTACCCTCCATCCCCCACCAGTGCCGAGGGGGGAGCTGGCAACCCTAGTGCCCACTCAGCATCTCTGCCTTCTGTTCCTACCTTATTCGCCACCATACTTTTCCCATCCAACCAGCAGGGTCAGGTCTAGAGAAGCAGGCATGGCCCTGTGGCCTTAGTGATGGATGGTGGAAAGGTAAGAAAGACACCAGAGCTTATTAGAACATGCCAAAGGGGTGGAACGTTGGGAATGGTCTACTGTGAAAAACAGAGAGACAGAAAGAGAGAGACAACACCTACTTAGTGTTGAGAAAGTGGTCAGTGAATACTTTTCTCTCTATCATAGCATATTTCAACTCAGGTTCACCTAGTGAAACTGACAGTAGATTCAAGAGGAACAAGAGGAAGTGCTTTC
Source organism: Gekko gecko (assembly GCA_029375565.1). Lineage (NCBI taxonomy): Eukaryota > Metazoa > Chordata > Lepidosauria > Squamata > Gekkonidae > Gekko > Gekko gecko. The sequence continues at coordinate 26,055,165 of JAPDNY010000006.1, read as the reverse complement.
TCAAACAATGTATAATTAATTGTTGTGATTTGTAGTCTGAAAATGCAACAATGGCCACTGGCTTTCTTGGCTTTAAGGAGAAGAGGGGCTCAGTCAAATTCATGGAGGATAGCTCTATCAGTGACTATTACCAATGATGGCTGAATGGGCCCTCCATTTCAGAGGCAGTATATTTCCAAATACCAGCTATTGAGGCACAAAGTGTTGACTTCATGCCCTGTGTGTGGGCTTTCCAGAAGCATGTGGGCAGCCACCAATGGAAACCAGAAACTGTACTAGATGGATCCTTGGTGTGATCCAACAGGACTCTTCTTTATCTATCTGTTGTAGCACAGATAGACAAGAAATACCCTGTAAAAAACTGATGAAGAGAAAGAGAGTCGCAGACTTCCCAAGGCTGCCTAGAAGTGTATCCTCTAGCCTCTCTGATTTGCCTTAGTACTGCTGGACACATTCAAAGCCTGAAATCCTGCCCTGAAACCAGGTTTGGGTCCAAGCTCTGGCAAGGGATTGATGCCTTAGATCTTCCTGATGGGAGACATGGAACCAGTTCCAACTTTTGGAGGGTTCATGGGCAACCAGTGCTACGAGGACACTTTAAACACCCAACCTATGAATAGGAAGGGTACACAGCCAATGAGAGGTACACAGCCAATGCAATCTCTTGCACTGTCAGAGGGGACTGTGGGGCTCATTCTCTGTTGGTCTAGGTTTTGGACTAGTAGAGGTAGTATGTGTCCCACTGAACTGCTGGATCTAGTACTAAGAGAAAGTCTAGACTGCAGTCCTGGTTTTCAGTCAATGTGCTCCTGGCAGCTGCTCAGCTGTCAACCTGGGAAGCCAGACATGGATACAGAAGGGACAATTACTTTGCTGGCCACTCCACTGTGAAGAGACAGAGAATTCCGTTCCACAAAGGTCAAAGATAAATGAATTCAAGGAAAATAATAGTTATTTCCAAAGAAGATGAAAAGAGGAGGAGGAAGAGGAGGAGGAGATATGAAATACACAGCTCCCATTGAGTCTAGATCCATCAGTCTGGCTTTGGTGCAGTCACGGGTACATCCAATTCTCACCTTCCATATTTAGCAGCTGTGGATTCAGACCACTGGCTGGAAGCAGAAATGTCCTCATCCGGGATATGCCCACCTGACATGCCCAGCGGATAGCGGCAGACGGCTGCAGAGAAAGAGAGGACAAATGCACATAATTTACCCAGCATTGGATTTTAACAGATTTTTCATGAATGGTGCTTCGTGCTGGAGGAAAGCCCCACTGAGAGCTTAACAGATCCCCAGAATCAAATCTGTAGCTTTCAAAATCATAAACATAGGGATCTACAGTGATCATATCAATAAGCTACAAAGAAAACCATCTGTGCATCATTAATTTTGACATTAGTAGACATATCCCTTATTCTTTTCTCCCAGGCTGTAGGGAATGATCCCGAAAGATCTTGAGGCACCTTCTCTCTTGAGACATAAAAGACAGCGCTGAGTGGATACCTGAGCAGTGGAGCTAGTTCTTTGCAACTGAGATGTCCCATGGTGCTGCCTTCAATAGCTTCAGACCACTGGTCTACCAAGGTGAGTGTCTATCTATTTTGACTGGCAGTAGCTCTCCAGGATCTCAGGAGGAGACCTTTCATGTCACTTCCTACCTGATCCTTTTTTTTTTTTTCAGCTGGAGATGCCAGAACATAACATCAACTTCCTTAGCTATCAGTTTTTTCTTCTTTATCAAGTCCGGTCTCTGCCTTCTGGGAGAGAGAGTTCCAGGTGACAAAATGGTGGCAGGGGCATTCTCCACACTTCTCTGCTGCAAATAGCTCACCCTCCAAAAGATGCTCAAGAGTGGAGATGGCTATGGAATGGGTAACTTAGCTCTTTGGGCCCGCAACAAAAGCGAGGCCAGAAGCCCGGAGTATTCTTATCCAAGAGAAGAAGTTGGTAGGAAGTAAAGAAGATACCCAGGAATTACAGCTGACCTCCAGACTACATAAATCACTTGGTTATTTATCTATTTATTTAAAACATTTATCTCACTTCTCCTGGAGAAAATAGCTGCTTTGGAAGGTGGACTGCATGGCATTATGCCCTACCGAGGTCTCTCTCCTCCCCAGAACTTCACTCTCCTAGGCTCCATTCTCCAATCTCTAGGCATTTCCAAACCTGCAGTTGGCAACCGTTAAGAATACCAAATCCAAATCCAAGTTCCAGGCAAAAAAAAAAAAAAACAGCAGAAAGGAGGGGGTTTGGTGGAGAGGCATGTAGAACCTTGAGACTCAAAAGGCTACAACAGAATGGTTAGTGTCTACAGCAGATTCCTGAGATGCTTTTATTGTAAACAGAATCAGATTCTCAGCTCTCCTAGTTGTGGAGATAAATTTGTAAAAGGCAGGTACTGTCAGCTGGAGTAGGGTGGGGGTGCCAGGTAGGAGCTTCCAGTGGCCATAGGAGAGTGGAAAAAAATGTTCACAGCTCCCTACACATCCCATTGACCCCACTACTAACTTCCAAGCAATATCTCTGAACCCTACTCTTCCTTTCCCTTTCCCTATTGCACTGTTGTTGTTTTCAGGTAAGCACTATCTTGAACGTTCTTTCAGGTGGGTAGCCATGTTGGTCTCAAGCAACAGAACAATGTTTGAGTCCAACAGCACCTTTAAGACCAACAAGGTTTAATTCTGCGCCTAAGGTTTCGTGTTGGTCTTAAAGGTGCCACTGAACTCAACCTTTGTTCTTTTGAACGTTCGTTGGCACACATGCTGCAGACAGTTTTCTAATTAATCAAATGTAATTTAGGCTGCAAACCTAAGGCTACTTTCTATGAGTAAGCCCTACTGAACAGCATGGGAGTTTTGGAGTTCCAAGAATGCAGAGTGGGCACCAACACAAAATGGCTGCCATGGGATGTTAGTGTCAGGATGCATGGCTTCCAGCACAGCATTCTCCTATGATGGAGGCAGCTGTTTCCGAATGGGTGTTCTCTGCAGATACAAAGGTGATGCCTCTGGGATACTCCTGAAGCATCTCCTCTCCCATCGAGGTGGACAAACGCTAGGACTGCCTATTTGCTTTGCAGATGAAGAAACTGAGTGACAGGAAACCCTCTGGCAGGCACTATTTCATTAGGCATCACTGGTCTAGGGCCTCAGACTTGCAAAAAGAGTTTCTTCAGCGCAATATGCTGAGAATCTGAGATGCTGGATCCAGTACTAAGTACATATAAATGTACACAGAACCACAGAGCTGGAATGGACCTCCAGGGCCATCTAGTCCGACCCCCTGCACAATGCAGGAAATTCACAAATACCTCCCCCACACATACCCTCAGTGACCCCTGTTCCATGCCCAGAAGATGACAAAAAACCCTCTAGGATCCCTGGCCAAACTGGCCTGGAGAAAATTGCTTCCTGACCCCAAAGTGGCAATCAGCATTTCCCCGGGTATATAAGAAAGGGCACAAGAACTAAGCACTGAGGCAACCCTTCCTGCCCTGCCTCTCATGATCTGCCTAAGTTACAGTGCTCTTTTTGTAGCAGGAACTCTTTTGCATATTAGGCGACACACCCCTAAGGTAGCCAATCCTCCAAGAGCTTACAGTAGCCCCTGTAAGAAGAGCTCTGTAAGCTCTTCGAGGATTGGCTACATTAGGGATGTGTCACCTGATATGCAAAGGAGTTCCTGCTATAAAAAGAGCCTTGCTAAGTTCACTCAATCAGCATTGCTGTCTGATGGCCATCTAGTCTCTGCTTAAAAACCTCCAGAGAAGGAGAGCCCACCACCTCCCAAGGAAGACTGTTCCACTTAGGAACCACTCTAACGTTTCTTTCTAATGTTTAGCCGAAAACTCTTTTGGTTTCATTTCAACCAGTTGGTTCTGGTCCGACCTTCTGGGATCTTGTAAGCAACTTTGATTTGAAAGGCACCCTTAAGTGGCACACCTGATTAAAGAATGAGGCTTCCTAGACAGCCAAAGCTAGATTGCTATTGTGCTAGAATCTAAGATCCTTACTATGAAAGACGGGTCGCTGTCCCCTATCTCAGCCTCCAGACTGTATACGTGGCAAGAGAGTCAGATAAAGCTTCCTTCCTGTGTTTATTCTTCTGCCACTGTCCCTTTGAAGTAGACTGATAGATCTCAGGGAAATTGTCTCTCCTTCCTTCTGTTCATCCTCTCCCACAACACACTTCTCCTTGCACACACCAAGAGGGTGGACATGCTGTCTCCATGACGCAGATGGGCCTCTCACCATCTGTGTCCATCCTTAATAACTAGGATACTATCCTATCTCTATCCTTTCCTATCTAGAATGTAGTTCTATAAGCAATAGACTTTTATTAGTCTGAAAGGTGGCTCTGTGTAACTTTGTGACTAAGCTTGGGTACCTGGTGCAAAGCCGCTCCTGCATGTGTACCTTTAATGCACTCTGCTAAACTAGCTTTGGGGACTGGACTAACTATACCAGCTCTCCCAACATATGGCGTTAGAATCTATGCAGGAGTTGCTTTCTGCAGATCAGAAGAAAACACGAAAAGTTAAAATGTGTGTCTCAATCTGTTGCCCAGATGATTTTCTCAGCCTGCGTGCCTGCCACCGGAACGGTGGCAATGTCAGCTGGATCTTGGCTCAGCACCATGAGGCTCCTCCACAAGCTCCAGAGACTCTCCACAGGCTCAGTTCCTATGTTGCTTTCCTTTCCAAAACACTGGCTGTGGCCGAGCCTTGCCCTATGACTCAAGCGCTCTCCAGTTCAAGGGACTGAGCACAATAAGCTCCGCATTCCAACTCCTGGAAAGAGTTTTACTTAACTGGGGGGGGGGGGGGGCAGATCATCTTCAGTGGTCACCCAGCTGGCAGACTGTAAGAAAAGGCAAGTGATAAAACAGCCCAGAAAACCCTTGCTCCTGGAAGGGATGCTTTCAAGTTGCACCAGGCATGTATGCCCTGTGGGGAACAGAAAAGCTGTGTGTAAGGTGGCTTGGCTGCAGCTTGAGCTGTGTGGGTCGGAAAGAGCTTTAGGATGTCAGGCCCAAGGAGGAAAGCCTCAGAAGGAGAGTCACTTTCAAAACTAGCTGAAATTTAAGGTGGTGTATAGACATACCTTGGGCTCTTCCCCCTCCACAAGTCCTGCTCTTGTGTCTCTTAAACAGACCAACAGAAAGAGAGATCAAGCTAGTGAGGGAGTTTTTCAGGCAGAGATTTAAAATAGCAGGGGAGCCTGTTGTACAAGGCTTGGGTTACCACCCACCCCTCTCTTAGGCCAAAAATTTAGGGTTGCCAGATCCAGGTTGTGAAACTCCTGGAAATTTGGGGGTGGAGCCTGAAGAGGACAGGGACCTCAGCAGGGCGCAATGTTATAAAGTCCACCCTCCAAAGCATCCATTTTCTCCAGGTGAAGTAATCTGGCGATGAGCTGCAATTCTAGAAGGACCGCCCCCCCAGGTCCCAGCTGGAGGCTGCCATCCCTAGCTTCCCACCCAACCCCCTTTTAGGCCAAAAATGACTACAGCTGAGATATATCTAGAGCAGAGTAGATACTCTGGAAGTCCACCGCGCTGTGTTTCACCCAGCATCATTTCCTCTCCACAGCTGAGATCTACAAGTGGAGTGTCACACTGGGGGGGGCTGGTTCTTTTTGTTCCTGTGTTGCCCTCCTTTGGGAGGGAAGGCGGCATGGTATAGTTCCATCTTGTCAGATCTCAGAAGCTAAGCAGGGTTGGTACTTGCAGGAGAGACCACCGAGGAAGACTGCTGAGGAAGACTGCTGGGGAAGGCAATCTGCTTCTCATGTGCTTTGAAAACCCACTTGCAGGGCTAATCTTCTTCTTCTCCTCTTGGTTTATTTAGCTTATTTTTCGCTATAGCTTTTACATTACACTATGATGAGAGAAACTAAAATTTATAAAATTTTCCTATTAAAGAATTCTAACAATAAAAAAACAGAGAGAAACCCCCTTGCTGGGGTCGCTGTAAGTCAGTTCCTACTTGACGGCACTTAGTTGCATACATATACTCATTCAGTTCTTTGGCCGACAGCAGGCAGCAATTATCAACCAAATGGGACATCCATCAAGTCAGGGCACCGTATGTGCGGACAGGGTTGGTCTTAGCCAATGGGCAACAGGGGCAGCTGCCCCAGGCCACACACTTGGGAGGGGGCCAACCACCTGTAGATCCACTCCTCAGTTTGGTGTAGTGGTTAAGGGGAGGGGAAGGGAGGGAGGGGAGGGGAAGGGAGGGGAAGGGAGGGGAGGGGAAGGGAGGGGAAGGGAGGGGAGGGGAGGGGAGAGGAAGGGAGGGGAGGGAGGGGGAGGGGGAGAGGAGGGGAGAGGAAGGGAGAGGAGGGGAGAGGAAGGGAGAGGAGGGGAGAGGAAGGGAGGGGAAGGGAAGGGAGGGGAGAGGAGGGGAAGGGAGGGGAGAGGAGGGGAAGGGAGAGGAGAGGAGGGGAGGGGGGAAGGGAGGGGAGGGGGGAAGGGAGAGGAGGGGAGAGGAGGGGGGAAGGGAGAGGAGGGGAGGGGGAGGGGAAGGGAGAGGAGGGGAGGGGGAGGGGAAGGGAGAGGAGGGGAGGGGGAGAGGAGGGGAGGGGGAGGGGGAGAGGAGGGAGGGGGAGAGGAGGGGAGGGGGAGGGGGAGAGGAGGGGAGGGGGAGGGGGAGAGGAGGGGAGGGGAGAGAAGGGGAGGGGAGGGGAAGGGAGGGGGGGAGGGGAGGGGAAGGGAGGGGAGACGGGAGGGGAGACAGGGGAGGGGAGACAGGGGAGGGGAGACAGGGGAGGGGAGACAGGGGAGGGGAAGGGAGGGGAGGGGAAGGGAGGGGAGACAGGGGAGGGGAGACAGGGGAGGGGAGACAGGGGAGGGGAGACAGGGGAGAGGAGGGGAGTTTGTAAGCCACTCTGAGACTGAGTGAAGGGAGGGGTATAAATCCAATCTCTTCTTCCTCTTCTTCCCTTGAAGGAGGTGGGGAAAGAAAAAGAAGAGCTGGTTTCTGCTGCCGCTTTTACCTGCCCCATCTGAGATTCACATAACTGACTTCTGGTAGCAGAGGTGGTTCCTGGCCACTTTACACAAAGCGAGGGCCTCTGCTTGGTCCTGGTGGCGGAACAGTGGGGAGATGGCAGTGATTCTGGGGCCCCATTCTGGGCTTTTGCTTTTGCCCAGAATTACCAAGACCACCCCTATGCATGGGAACAGGAGTAAAACAGACTCCACATTTCAAAGAAGAAGAAAAGAAATGGATTGCTGGCTTTCAGGGAGAAAACAATGCTAGCCCAACCATGCAATACCTCTATTTGTGGAAGAACGGCCAGTGGCATCTGCTGATTCCCGCCCCCCTCCACACTGCAGACCCCACCACACCCCTATGCTGCTCCTTAGGGTCTCCTGACCTCCATGACTGGTTCAGTGATCTGCAGCAGGAAAGGGAAGCAGAGAAGCCCTGCTCGACAGAAGTCCAGGGATAGACACCACTCTGCATGGCACTCTCCTTGATACTGGGGAAGCAAGCCATGGCTGCCCACAGTTCATTCCAACACGTCTGACCCTTTTGCATGACCATGCACTGCATGCCTATGACTATGCCATTTTTCACTTATCTAAGTCAATGCAAATACACTGACACCTAATTTAGGGTTGCCAGGTCCCCCGTGGCCACTGGCGTGGGTTGAGGGAGTAGGGTTGTCCGATCCAGGCTGGGAAACTCCTGGAGATTTGGGGATGGAACCTAGGGAGGACAGGGACTTCAATGGGACACAATGCCACAGAGTTCACCCTCCAAAGCATCCATTTTCTCTAGGGGAACTGATCTCTGTAGCCTGGAGATGAGCATGAGCTATAATTCAGGGGGATCCCCAGGTCCTACCTGGAGGCTGGCATCCCTATCACCGATGTGCACATGGCACATATTGATTAACTCACCCTGAAGCGGTTTCATGCCTGCATGTAAGATTAAGCAAAAGAGCACCGGAGGGACAACTGAATGGTGCAGTTTTGCATGCCTGCTTCCCAGGGCCTTCCTCCCAGTGGAAAAATACCAGTGCCTTGGGTGTGCAATTGGTTTGATTTTCAAGAGACTACCGAAGGAGCTTCAGCAGGCCCCGCACAGCTACCTGAGTGTTATTTTTTTCACGATTAGCTGCCAAGAAAGCTTCTCAAAGAGCTGCTTGTTCCACAGTGTTTACTGTCTGACCGCTGGCCCCAGCCCATAAAACCATGTCCGTAACTTGCCTGGAAGCTACTTCCTAGCAAACTGAGCCACATCGGCTAAAGTGCGGCAAGGAAGATCCCGCCAATCTGAATCCCTCACACAGACAAAAGCGTATTCCAACACATTTCATATAGTCCATACCTGTGAACTTATCTTCAACAAAGGTATCACCTGAAAGGACTACAAATCCCAGCATACAACACTCGATTAAGAGCTAAGCTACATAAGAAGTAGAATATCACTGATCCAACTTCCCAGCTCGTCTATCTTTACTTTAAAGCATCTCCAAGAAGCTCAGTTTTTTAAATCAGAGCAGTGGTGCCACTTTTACTGATCAAAATAGTTTCCCTCCCACCAAAAGCTGCCATAACAGGGGAAAACAAAGGCATGATACTTCCCTATCATGGCTAGAAGCAGCTGTGGAGATAGATCTCTGTTGGGGAAAGGAAGGAAGGAAGGAAGGAAGGAAGGAAGGAAGGAAGGAAGGAAGGAAGGAAGGAAGGAAGGAAGGAAGGAAGGAAGGAAGGAAGGAAGGAAGGGTCAGCCTATTCCCCTAGCACTGCAGCCTCAAACCAAATCCCATTGCCTTGCTGTCACTTTTTAACGTTCAAGACTCCACTGGGAGATATGGTCCTAGATCTCCCATGCAATGTGTAATTTCACCCTTTCGAAAAGGATCAGCCAACTGAATGGTGATAAGGTTGCCAGACTCCAGATGGCTAAAGATCTCCCGGAATTATAACTGATCACCAGGCCTCAGAGATCAGTTCCCTTGGAGGAAATGGTTGCTTTGGAAGATGAACTCCATGGCATTATACCACCGATGAGGTCCCTCCCCTCCCCAAGCCCTGCTCTCTTCAGGTTCTACCCACAAAACCTCCAGGAATTTCTCCACACAAAGCTGACAACCCTACGCATGGAGGAAAAGTCGAACAATAATGATTAATCGTGACAGCTATTTGTAGCCTCCAGCTTCAGAAGCAATGTACCTCTCAATACTAGATGCTGGGAGAGCAAAGGATGGTGGAATCGCCATTGCCTTAGGAACATCTGGAAGCATCTGGCTAGCCACACTGGGATACAGGATGCAGGGGTAGATGGCCATTTCTCTGATCTAAAAAGTTTTGCTGATTTTCTTTGATTCAGAGAGTAACTGTTTATGAGCTTCCTAATATGCGTACATGACTCAAGAGCTCTTTATAGTGATGGAAGGAAAACAGCTCTAATGAGGTATTTCTTCGAGTTCTGCTGGCCATGGTAAACCCAGATTTATACTGATAGCCTTAAAACGTGCACTTCTGACCATCTGCAGTTATATGTAGTGACCACAAATATGCTACGTCTGGTAGCAGAAGTCAAAATACAATGTTCTATAAGGAGGCAATTGGACAGAACTAGGAACCTCACAGGCTGAGAGGAGACTAACCTGGTAAGCCCTCTAGGCTTGCGCAGTACAAATCTACGCCTATTTCAAAACCGACTTAAAGGCTTAGGTTTTCCTGGAAAAATAATCTAGGGAGTCAGAGTTTGTACCAATAGCACCACCTCTTCCCTTTCCTCCTCCTCCTTCTTCCTTTGACTGGGAAAAATGGCACTGTTGGTACACATCTGAGGTAAAAGCAGCCCAACCCCCTCCTCGCTTAGGCCTTTGGAAGTAAGGTGATTTTTGTTTCTCAGCCAGGGTGGGTGGTGGCAGCAGCAAAGTGAGCGGAGAGAGGTGGAATGGAATACCAGCGTTCAATTTACTGGCAAGTTACAAAATTAGAGGTTAATACAAAAGCAAAGCTCATACTGGCTTCCCGGGCGCAGCATTTCAGGGGGCCTTTTGAGCTAAGGAGGGGCAGAGAGAAAGTATGCTTCAATGCTAGCATGTTCACAGCAAAGTGAACTCTCTTCATATACTCTATGAGTCTTCAGAGGATCACAAATCCCAGCGTTTCTCGGTTAGGACAGCCTTGACAATAGAAAAGGTGTGAAATGGGTTTAATTTGTGTTGAGGGTGTGCTTCTAGGTCCCTGGATCTGACCGAGAATCAAAAGTGGGGCCAGGAGCCCTCCCTCAATTTACAGCTAATCTCCAGACTACCAAAATCACTTCCCTTGGAGGAAATGGCAGCTTTGGAAGGTAAAGCATCACATTTTTCCACTGAGCTACCCCATCCCAGACTCCGTTCTCACCAGGCACCAACCCCAAATCTTCAGAAGTTTCTCAAACCTGAACTGACTCTGACCCTGAAATTTCAGGGTTTGCTTCTCAGAGTCTGCTGGGGAAGAAGTTAAATCACAAGGTCTGGGGCACTCCTTTGTCATACCCCCCCCCAAAAAAAACAGGAGGATTCACCTTAACTCAGCAGATGTCATCCTCTGCTTCTATCGTTCACCATTAAACTCCACACCATGCTATTTTTATTTACCCTCATGATATTTGTAGATCACCTTTCCTTGCATATTTGGACCACAATGGTTTATTTAAAAAAAGCATGTTTACACACACACTGTGGTAGAAACAATAAAACCACAGGCCAGCGTCATTAGCAGCAGTTCATGTCCACTACAATAGTTTGTAGAAGCAGCCAAAAAAGCAAATGCAGAAAAACCCAGTACAGTCCTATTTTCATTTATTACTTCTTTATAGCCTACTTTTTCCATTGAGACTCAAGGTAAATTACAAAATATTTTTTTTAAATGATCAAACAGCATAAGACATCCAGTAAACAATGTGGTAGGTCTAGGATTACAGAGCTGGAAAACAAACTCCCCCCCCAAAAAAAGCTTATACCCTCTCCTGAATGCAAATAAATCTCACATCCATTGGTAACCAACCTTCCCTCTCATAAGCCAAAATTCTACTTCATGAACCAAAAGACCTACTTGGATTAGAGTTGTGAGTAAGAGGAAGGAAGGAAGGAAGGAAGGAAGGAAGGAAGGAAGGAAGGAAGGAAGGAAGGAGCCCCCAGAACCCCCCTTGCCACTGGTGACAGGAGGCCCACAGAGGAGCCCCAAGCCACATTCCCAGAAAAAAGCTGTCAAGGGGTGGGGAGGTGGACACATGTCCTTGGCCCTCCAGACCTCCTTCTCTGCCAGAGATTGGGCCCCTTCAGCCCTCCCCAGGGTGCTGGTGATGGGAGGCCCGAGGAGGACTCCTGGGCCACGTTCCCAACAAAAGCCCACCAAGGGGGGGAAGGTGGACATGCAGCCTGCCCCCCCAGACCTCCTTCCCTGCCAAAGAGGATCAAGGGGGCAAATCCCTTGATGCGGCAGGAGGTCTTGAGCGGCATTAGGGATGGGCATGAATGGAGGAAATTGAAATGGTTCCCATTTAACCAGCTTCCATAGGCGGTACATGAACCTGGAAGTGATTTACCCCCGCCCTCCCCCACAACACACATACAGTCACCCTCGTGTGCTCACTTCCAGATTTACGCACCGCATATGGAAGCCTGTTAAACGGGAACCCTTTTAATTTCCCCCGTTCATACCCATCCCTAGAGGCAACTCCCGAGTCTCTCACCACCTGAGCAGCAAGGAGCGGGGCTGCTCTGGGACAGGAAGCACTCCTGCACTGAGCTAAAAAAATTTCTGCATGGGGGGGAATCAGTGGGAACCCTTAGTGGGAGCCCTGTTGGTAACCCAATCCACAATTACTGGCAATAACTAAAAATGCCCTGGACTGTGCTGCTACAGAGAGAAGAAGCAGGTGGGGGAACAAAATTCACATGCCAGTAAGTAACTATCTGTCTGTCTCTTAGAGGCTAACTAATGGTCTATGATAATGAACCCTCCATGCTCTTACTACAGCTAAAAGCCTCATTATAACATTGGAGAGACAAAAACCCACCTCTGGTAAACCAATGGATTGAGGACCTTAGGACTCTTAACCATATTTGAACACACAGTATATAGACAATTGCATCTGGACTTGTTTTTAGATATCCAGAAACTGTTTATAGAAACTGAGGTATAGATCTGCCACCACTGTTGTTATATTTTTGTCTCTACTTTATGTATATCCTTTTTTCTGTTTTAAACTTTATTTAGTTGTTGGATTTTAAGTTCCCCCCCTTGTTCTTTTTTCTGTTTTTTTAAATAAAACAAATATACAAAAAACAATACATGTCAATATAGTGACAGAGATGTCCCTTCAAGCCCCAGGTTGTGAAAGGCATGAAGGTCAAAATCAGTACCTCAAAATAAACCCAGGAACAAGCACAACTATTCTAAAACGGAACTTACCTGTGTCTGTGCCCTGAGCTACCCGGTATGGCCCCTTAGCTCTCTGGCTCCAGCTTGTCCATACTTCAGATTCTGAACTTTGGGAGACCTAAAATGCCCAGTGAATGATCTGGATTTAAAGGTCCAGCAACCAAGAAGGACTTTTCCACTTTTGGCACCATTAATAAGCAGGCAGTATGCAAGAAGTTCCTAGGGCCTCTTGTTTCTGCTTCCTGATTGAGATTCCTAACTCAATTATCCGATCTTGAACTACACCCTTGCTCCAACCCTCTTCCATCTGCCAGGATTGCACCAACCACTTTAGGAGTGACCCAGTTTCTGCCCTAAAGGGGCCTCAACCTGTCTGAGCATTAGCAGCAAAGTTGAAGGCCCAAGTTTCAAGAGAGTTACCCTAGGGCTGCCAACTCTGGGTTAGGGAATCCTTGAAGATCTGGGGGTGGAGCCAGGGAGCAAGGTTTGGGGAGAAGGGGGACCTCAGTGGGGTATAATGCCACACACGCCACCCTCCAAAGTAGCTAATTTCTCCAGGGGAACTGAGCTCTGTCAGCTGGTGATCAGTTTTATTCTGGGACTTCTCTAAGCTCTGGCTGGAGGCTGGGAACCCTACATCCAGCATGGCCTTAACTTGTTCTGCTAACTAAACAGTCAGATCTGAAGGACATCCACCAGGATTGGAAGCAAATTTAGAGAGAGAGAGTTTTAAGTGCCACCAAGTTGCTTCGAACTGGGGCATGTAGGGTATACCAGCACAAAACCAATTTAGCCATAATCGCTTCACCTTTCAGAATGGTAGTTGTGGAGAACGCTGAAGGAACCTCGCAGAACTACAAATCCCAGAGTTCTTGGGGCACAGCTATGACAGTAAAACCTGTTACAAAATATTTGGAAAATTTTGTATCTGAGGCCTGGGTGTCTGCTGAAGGCCAACATTTTTATAAGAAGCCTAGCCTCAATATATACAGTCCAAGTATTCATTCATCACTGAGAGGGAGCAAAACACTTTAAAAAGCCAACAAGTTTTTCTCCGTAACTTCAAACTCACTGAAAACAAAGCTGATTCAGGGATTTCTGTCTACAAAGGGATGGTATTACACACAATCCAAATGTGCTTTGCTTCTCAGGCATGAGGGGCCCTCTTCAAGGGAAAATTGGCACTGAAATAAATCAGAGGGCCTATTTGCCATGATGTGGTACTCTGAGTGGGCGGGCAAGGCAGGCCGCTTCAAATCAGAACCAGAGTTCTCATACAGTGTTGCTAAAAGGAATCTGGTTGAGGAAGGAAATATATTCTGGCCAATAACACTGCAAGATTTCAATCCGAGACCTTGAAATGTGATTTTCTTCTTAGGCCCATTCTGCATCTAGTATTTGTTCCACTGTCTTACCAAACGCACACTGGAACAGAAATTCCCCTCTAGATTGCATGCCACTTTCGCTTTGATTGATTGTCAGATTTTATGGCAGTGTCCAGAATACATGCCGCTTTCACTTCGTTTGATCTCTCGGTTTTATGGTAGCTGTCTGCATAGATCTATGGCAGTTTTATGGCCATTCAGTATGGTATTGGCCCATGGTATTTGGCCCAATCTGCATCTAGCATTTGCTCCATTTTTTTTACCAAACCCACACTGGAACAGAAAAAGATGCAGCTCAAAACCACATTCTAATAACCTGGGCCAATGCCGTACTGACTGCAGTCACCCTGAATGGCCATAAAACAGCCATAAATCTATGCAGATGGCTGCCATAAAACTGAGAGATCAAACGGAGTGAAAGTGGCATGCAGTCTGGACAGTGCCATAAAATCTGACAATCAATCAAAGTGAAAGTGGCATGCAATCTAGAGGGGAATTTCTGTTCCAGTGTGGGTTTGGTAAGCCAGTGGAGCAAATGCAAGATGCAGATTGGGCCTTAGTTAAACAGAGATGTAAATAAACTGGCTTCTAGGATTGCTTGAAGCTCTCTTGAAGGAAGGCAGCCACCAAGGCTGAACCCCTGCTTCTTCCCCAAGTTTACATGGTTGAGGCTATGCACTGAAATCTATTTGTAAATCAGCTTTGAAACCTTCCGGGAGACACCTATGACACTAGGCAGTACAAAAATGTTGGTGTTCATCTTTAAAAACAATTTTTTTTGCCATTTTTTGTTTAAATGGAAATTTCTGATTTGCCTCTTATAATAAATATGTTTTACTTTTTGAATATAAAGGTATGCTTTTGTCCCCTCTGCCTACCTGTACAATGCTAACATCTCCTTCTTTATAGAGGGAGATTATAAAAGGTGTTCCGCATGCTGTTCAAATCACAGATAGGGTGGATCCAACCAACTTTTCTGCCGGTGAAAAAGGGCCTTCTTAGACCACCAAAAACAGCTATGCTGAGGATCATGGGCTCTGTATGTACAAAAGCCATGTGGGATGGGGCTGCGGTAACTGAGTGAAAACTCTGGCTGAATCTATATGCTTCATGTACCCAGAATACTGAGATGGTAATAATTTATGAATTTTTTAAAGGTTACAGGAGGGATCACAGTACACTGTGTGGAATGTGGACTGTCTAGCAATGTCTACCTAAAGAGTGTATGTGTGTGGGGGGAGGGGAATCCATAATTTCTGTGCTTCTGTTTCCCCAACCTCCCATCTGCCCCACTTACCTGCAAATGGATAAACTCAGCTTTTCCCCTTGCCAATTTAACATGTATGGGGACTGTAATGATCCAAAAGGTACAGCCAGAGGAAAGGGTTAACCTCTGTGATTCACAGAGCAGAGGAGGAGGTGTGGAATAGAGAAAAAGGATTCTGAACTGCCAAAATGGGCAGTGGGTGGTTGGGGGGAAAAAGAAAATGCAGAGAAAAGAAGAGTGAAGAGTGTGGATAAGGGGCTTATGAGAGAGACAACCCAAAAAAGGATCCCTAGGAAGAGGGATTGGTGTGGTTCTCTGAAAGATTCCATGAAACTGAGTCTGTACTAGGGATGGGCACGAACCAAGAAAATGGTGGTTCGTGGTGGTTCATAATTCGTTTGATTACATGAACCACGAACTTTCACTAACTTTTCCTGTTTACCGAACTGATTCATGGTTCATTCAGTTTGTGAGTTTCAGAGGTGATAGAAAAGCCCCCTCATGAGTTAGAGATGCCAAACTCACAGGGAGTCTTCGGCAGGCTTTCCTCCATGTACCCTCAAAGTTTGGTGAAGATTGGATTTGGGACGTCTGAGTTATAGCCCCCAAAGCAGCTCTAGCCGCCCCTTAAATCAGCCATGCAGCAAGCAATTCTTCCGAACTCACTCTCACAAAATGACTAACTCCTCTCTCTTCTTGCTGCAAAGTGAAAGCAGCTGAGTCAGGGTATGGTATATACAATCTGCTCCCATAGAGTAGAATGGGAGCTCTGTGGTTGGCTCCCAGAGATTCCAATCAAGCTATGGACAACTGCTATAGGTGTTTCTAGGGCTCTCCACAAGTCCACCCCTAGCATTGCCTAGCAATTGATTGAATCAGCACCAGGCTGTCTGGAGAATGAACTGCTCTAACCAGGGCCGGCCCCAGGTGTCTGGGTGCCCTAGGCAGGACAGCCTGGGGCGCCCACCCCACCGGGGATGCCAACCTCCCAGTGGGGCCTGGAGACCGGGGGGGGGCGGCGGAACGCTGGCTTTCCTGGAGGTTCTGCAGCTGCGGGGCTGCCAGGGAAGCCAGGGAAGCCAGGGAAGCCAGGGAAGCCAGGGAAGCCAGGGAAGCCAGGGAAGGGGCGGGGGTTCAAACCCCCGCCCCTTCCCTCCCAGCGCCGGCTTGCCTCGGTGCTCCGCAGCTGTGGGGGCACTGAGGCAAGCCAGGGAAGGGGCGGGGGTTCAAACATCCGCCCCTTCCCTCCCTCCCAGCGTCAGCTTGGAGGAGAGGAGAGGGTGGCGGGGGGGAGCGCCGGCGGGGGGCGGGCAAGTTCTGCTGCCACCACCCCTCCTGAGCCCCGCTGGGGCACTTCACTGGCGGTGGTGGAGGTGAGGCAGCGGCAGCAGATTAGGCTAGCCTGGACTATCCAGGTATAATTATTTAAATTAATTAATTAAATGCAACAACATCGTATTTTTTAAAAAACTAGACCACAAGAAATATTGGCAAATGTTACAGGGATCCAGAAAAGAAATGTCTCAGGCAACCAGGGGCTGTGAGTTTTATGTAACTGGAAAGCTCTCGCCGAGACACTGAGAAGGTGCAATGGTTGGCCAGAGATGCTCAAAAACATTGGAATATTGGGAAATCTTCTTTGAACAGCGTGCCTGTCAGGCTCGTATCTGCTGATGTTGAGTCACTCTCTTCCCTCTGTTCCAGCTTTTCCTAGCAAATTGAAACCAGGCAGTGAGGCATCAGAATAACAGTCAGATCTGAAGGCTTCTACCAACTTCCAAATGTTGAAGGGAGGGGTGTGGCTCTGCTCAGTGGTAAAGCACCTGCTTTGCAGGATGTCCCAGGCTGAGTCCTCAGGACCTTCAGTTAAAAGGATCTGATAGCAAGTGACGTGAAATACCTCAACCTGAGATCCTTTAGGGCTGCTGCCTGTCAGAGGAGGCAGTACCGACCTAGAGACCATCAGTGGTCTGACTCAGGTTCCTGAGCTGAAAATAATTCTGTTTGGATTTGGAGCATTTACGGTTATTTCCAAATACGGTGCTGTTTGGAGCTGATGGCAATTAGTAAAATTCCAGCGGCACATCTCTCCTGCCTTCTGCTTGGCTAGTGTTTCCTCATTGGCCCCAGCAAACTTTGTGAATAATCTATTCCACGTTTCACTCGCGGAAAATGTACAGTGCAAAGAGAGACGAAAGATACATCTTTTTGAAGCAGAAGATCTATGTTCGTTTACTTCATTTATACCCCACCTTTCTTCCAAATGGGGGGCCCAAAGCAGTTCACATTGTTCTCTCCTCCATTTTTATCCTCATAACAACCTTGTGAAGTCAGTTCAGCAGAAAGTGTATGACTGGTCAGGGCTCTTTCTGTAGCAGGAACTCCTTTGCATATTAGGCGACACACCCCTAATGTAGCCAATCCTCCAAGAGCTTACAGTAGCCCCTGTAAGAAGAGCTCTGTGAGCTCTTGGAGGATTGGCTACATTAGGGGGGTGTCACCTAATATGCAAAGGAGTTCCTGCCACAAAAAGATCACCTAACAAGCTTCCACGGCAGAGTGGGGATTTCAAAGCGGGGTCTCCCGGGTTCTAGTCTAACACTGGTATCTGAAGAAGTGAGCAGTGGCTCACGACAGCTCATCCCCTAACACAAATTTTTGTTAGTCTTTAAGGGGCTCCTGGACTCTTACTCTAGTCCAGCATTGTAACTGCTACACCATGCTGACTTTCTTTTGCTTGGATTGTTTTTTTTTAAACAGCATACATTGCCATGATTATTTTGAAAAAGTCCATTTCAAAAGTAGTTTCTAATATAGCCTGCTATTTGAAACGCACATGCTGAAAGTTTGGGAAAGACATATAGAAGTGGTTTTTATGGAGCAGCTGCTGATTACTAGGTAATACCCAGCCCTGTTCTCCTGTATGCTGCTACCTTACTGTCTTATGTTACACCAGTTGGCAAATGGGGTACCTTTTGTGCCCATACCTGCTGGCATCTTACCTCTCTGAGAATCAAAGGAGCTGCTGTTTTGTCTCAGTGCTTAGTCTGGATTGGTGCACAGTGCTGCTGACTTACTCAGAAGAGAGAGAGAGATCTCCGTAGCATCTGGATTCTTATGGCTATCAAAGACCACGCTACCCCAAAGGTTTATATGAAAACATATATGCTACCTCTCCAAAGGTAGCTTACAACTAAAACATTAAAAAACAAAGCCATTAAAACACAATCATAAAAAAGGCTCATACCAAACCATACAAGGAGGTTTGCCAGCCTCCAGGTGGTGACTGGAGAGCTCCCACTATTACAAGCGATCTCGAAGAGACAGAGATTAGTTCACCTGGAGAAGACAGCCACTTTGGAAGGCGGACTCTACGGCATTATACCCCATTGAAGTCCTTCGCCTCCTCAAATCCCACCCTCTTCAGGATCCAGCCCCCAAATCTCCAGGTATTTCCTGAACCTGAGCTGGCAAGCCTACATACAAGCCATAATACTAGGCCAACACCATTAAAACAAGCCAGAGTGTAAACAGCAATATAAAAGATACAATGAGCAGTCCAAAATGCTGTTGATGAAAAGACCCTTAAGCCAGCAGCAGACCATAAAATGTTTAAGAGATAAAACCCCTTCACCCTTGACAGTTAGGGCTTATACCTGTGGTGTCTCCTTAATGGCACCTGGAGAGCTTCTGTTTTTACAATTGATCTCCAGACAACCAAGATCAATTCCCCTGGAGAAAATGGCTATTTTGGAGGGTGGACTCTTATGGCAGCGTACCCTGCTGAGGTCCCTCCGCTCTTCAAACTTCGCCGTCCCCAGACTCCTCTATCCCCAAAATATCCAGGTGTTTCTCAACAACCCAGAGCTGGCAGCCCTAGGTTATGTTAGCAATCCCAGGGTGATATCACACACACATTCCATGTTGAGCAGGTTAAATTAAATTAGACACACAGCCAGACCTTGCTAAGCCTGCCATCAGACCGCAGCCTAAGACAGCATTTAAAAATTAGTCGAGTGGGGAGCAACACAAAGTATTTTAGAATGATGGAAATATTGGTTTGATGGTCTGGAGGGGGCATCCCATTCTCACGTAGGCAGAAAAGGGAAGTTCAAGCCAGCAAAATATTGACTACCATTCAATAAGCCATTAATTAGATTAGGGTAGGGACGCTGGAAATCACTGAGAGTGTTGGGCCCAAAAAAATTCAGCCTTCACCAATCAGTGAACCAGAGTTAGGATCCTGGTTAATACAGTTCTTAACACCAGTCATTTTGAGGAAAGCTAACTTTATTGAGACATTGATAGATACCATCCTGGACACATCTATTGTTAGGGCTGAAGTTGAGTGCGCAAAGGTTGCAGATATAGTGTGTACAAGTAAAGGCACTAAAGATCAGGACCCAATCACCCCACGACATTTGCCCACCAGAAACAATCATCAACTACCACCCCCCGGACTAAGCACATATCCCTCTACAGAAACAAGGCAAAACAACAGGTCTCTACGACATATCAAAGCCTTTAGGAAAACGAAGCATTTGGTTTCACACACCTCTCTCCCTCCTCCTTCTTCTATGGCACGCAAACCAAAAAATGCATACTGAGCCTGACAACCGGTTTCAAATACAGGAGAGCAGGCTAGGCCCTAGCTTCAAAAGGAGGTTTTGAAGCTACCTGATTAATGTCTACAACTTCAGTATACTGTCTGAGAGAGACTTTCAGGACAAATTATGCTTGGGGGAGGGAGAGGCAGGGAAACATCCACCTTGCCAACACCTTCAGGGAACTTTTCAAGTTGATCCAACCCAGTTCTTGAACTGCTATTAAAACATTACAAAAGATGTTTTCCCCTCTGGAACTGAAATCAGCTCTGTGTGTGTGTGTATTTAGCAGTGTGAGAAGCAGCTACCCTTAAGCATCGCTATCAGCACTTTGCTAAAAATAAAAGTTCTGCATTCAGGTAACTCAAAGCAAGAAATGAATTATGTATATGTATCATTTCTCTGATTTTACATAATTTATTCTACAATTTTTACGAGGTAGAATTTAAGGGAGGGCAAAGAGCTATTCAGCCCAACTCTCTGACTTCAGGGCATCTCTTTGCCTTCTGAGACTTCGCCAAGCATTGCCCGCACCACTTTCAAGCCTTTCATTACAACCAAGAGGTCTGGAAGATTAATTTTTAAAAGTGAAGCCTGAGCTTCTTAGGAAATAGTTTTCTGTGGTCCATATCACACATTGTGGCTATTCTGTGCTCCTATGGACTATACCGCAGCCCTTAGGACAACAGATCTGTGTGATTTAGAGGTTTGAAACAATTGCAAAAAGAAACTGAGGATAAGCATGGTACAATGGTTAGAATGGTCGTCTAAGATCGGGGAGATGTAAATTCAAATCACATCCATCCCCCCCAAGCCATGAAGCATGGGTAATCCTGGGCCAGTCATGCTCTCAAAGGACTCTTATGATGGTAAAATGGAAGGAGAGCAGAACCGTGTCTTAGCTCCTCACAGGAAGGGCGTAATAAAAATGTGACGGACAGATATTGCTAAACAAACACCACCATCACTTTATGGTTGGCCCAGTTAAGTTATCACCCTGTATTTCAAGGCCTCCCAAGTGTTTTCTGCCATGATCCCTTCCTAAGGGTCATCCTTACCATGAACCTCAGCCTGATTTCCATACAGCTGTGACCCTTATTGCTGTTTCGCCTTCTGAACAAAATCTATACAAGCCTTTCCTGTAATGTTGTTTCTGTTGTTCTTTGTCCATCTGTTTATTAGGGAGGTCTTATAGTTACACTTCGGCTGATTCTGCATTGGCTTTTCCCTCCATTGTTTTACCACGCTGGAACAGAAAAGGTGCAGCTCAAAACCACTTTCAAATACCCCTGGGCAACACTGTACTGACTGCAAAGTCAACCCTGTATGGCCAGAAATCTATGCAGAAGGTACCATAAAACCTGATGATCAGAGGTCCATCAGTGGCTATTAGCCACAAGCTATAGATAGGGACCCTGGGGCAAGTGAGGATCTGTATTCTTGGTGCTTGGGGAGGGTCAACAGTGGGAGGGCTTCTACTGTCCTGGCCCCACTGGTGGACCTCCTGATGGCACCTGGTATTTTTGGCCACTGTGTGACAGAGTGTTGGACTGGATGGGCCATTGGCCTGATCCAACATTGGCTTCTCTTATGTTCTTATGGAAGCGAAAGTGACATGCAGTCTAGAGGCTACCATAAAATCCAACAATCAAAGAAACTGAAAGTGACAGCAGCATGCAGAAGGGAATTTCTGTTCTGACGTGGGTTTAGTATAACAACAGAGGGAAAAGCCAATGCAGAATCACCCTTCTTCTTCTCCTCCTGCCTCCTTTACTCTTTTCCAGGTTGCTGGAGTCAGCCACCCAGTGTTAGGAAGCCACAGTGTACATTAGGCCAACTGATCCCTTACCTGGATTGACCTGGGCTTTCACAGCACTTGGGATATCCAGCAGCACCAGTAGAGCTATCAATGCCCAGGTGGGAGTGAGCATCTTGGAACACTTTTATGACTCTGGTACCTACAGTAAGAACATGGAGGAAGAGAAACAGAGTCAGGATACATCATTAAGTCTTACACAGTGAGCAAGGCTGGTTCAAAGATCTTTGCAGCTTAGGAACCTAATTTATGGACAAACTCACACAATTTAGATTGGGCCTACAGTGCAGGGGGAGAAGCAGCTACCACCTCCCTCCTCCCTGTTCTGGCCCTAAAATGGCTTTTGGGAGGCACTATTTTCCCTGGGGAAGGCAGAAGCCCCTTCTCTACCCGCTCTGTGGTCCTGATCTGAACCGGACCCTGGCATGCTTGGAAATTGAGTTCCCAGAAGACAATTCACTGTTGCTGGATGACTGAAGGAGTAAAGGCCAGTTCAGGGGATCCAGCCCTCAACTGTGGAACACTATAGTTTGGTCCTTTAACTGCAGTACTTCAGAGAGCAACCCTAAACACTGCCTTCAACCAGTTTAGGACACCCATTAAGTGTTATGCTGATATGATTCCAAAATATGTTGGCATAACTGGAAGATAGAACCTCCAAAGGGACTTTAGAAAACGTATTGAGGACCAAAAGTTAAAAACATAAATAAGTATAGACCAAAGAGCGTTTATTTCAAAGACATATAAAAACCGCGTAGGGGACCAAATAAAGCTTCATAAAATGTTCAAAGTGACAAATGCACAAAAAAAGAACAGTGTATGACCTGATGCATTTCGGCTCACAAGAGCCTTCTTCAGAGGTCAAATAGTACAGAGTACAAAAGACACCATGCAACAAAGTCCCTGTAACACAGGTAAGGCAATAAACAATTAATAATATAGGGCCAAAAATGGAATGCTCCAATCTGGAATTAAATGACACACCAAAAGGTATTTATTTGGGGCCACAAATATATCTGACCTTCTGTCAGAAGTAGTTGCATATACTGGAAATAATATCAGTACCAATATGTACCTTCCAGTTTAGGTCCTAAGAGTGCAAGTAAAATTGCCTTCTCAGGCACAATGCAGTTTTTGTTTTTGTTGTCAAGTCACAGCTGACTTACGGTGACTCCGTAGGGTTTTCAAGGCAAGAGACGTTCAGAGGTGGTTTGCCATTGCCTGCCTCTGTGTAGCGACCCTGGTATTCTTTGGTGGTCTCCCATCCAAATACCCTGCTTAGCTTCTGAGATCTGACAAGATTAGGCTAGCCTGGACTATCCAGGTATAATTATTTAAATTAATTAATTAAATGCAACAACATCGTATTTTTAAAAAACAAAAGGTTACCTATAGAGATACCTATAGAAGTGTGTACATATGAGGGCTTACCACAAATTAAAAGGTTTTTGTTTATCTTTTAAGCTAATAGATTTAGATTTAAATACATTTTCATAGTTAGTTTTTTTTGGGCTGGCATAGTGGAAGTAGGGCTGCCAGCCCCAGGGTGGGAAATGCCTGGAGAGTTTGGGGGTGGAGCCTGAAGAGGGCGGGGTTTGGGGAGGGGAGGGACTTCAGTGGGGCATAATGCCATAGAGTCCACCTTCCACGGTAGCCATTTTCTTCATGTGATTAGGTGAACTGATCTCTGTCACCCGGAGGTCAGTTGTAATAGCAGGAGCTCTCCAGCTACCACTTGGAGACTGGCAATCCTAAATGGAAGGTAACAACACTTTCAAAAACAAAAGATGACACTAATCTTTAAAAGATATGGCCATCTTCCGTATTTTATTAAAATCGGTAGCACAGCAGAATAAAAATACTGCCTCTGCCCAGGGAAAGATGAACACACTTAAACAGACCGCTCCACTGGTTAATCAATGGAAGCTTCCATTGATTAATCAGCCAACTAAACCAGAACATCCTTCAGCCTAGAGAGATCCCGCTTCACGGGGTCCGAGGGTCAAGCTGTGGGGACGGAAACAAGCCTTCGGAGCTGTTCTGTGGCTCAAAAGGAGCCGTAGAGCTTGACATGGTGTTGATTGCTTCCTGTGATTCATGGATTGAGAATGCAGATTTCTCTGCTGAAAATCCAGGATAATCTGTAAATTACTGTGTGACTCAACAGCAAAAATGTGTCTCATATTCCATTTGTCACATGTTGTGTTTGTGCTCGAAAATGTTTAAAGGACCAAGATGACACAAAGGACTTCCCCTATTTCACAAGGTTTTTGTTTTTCTTTTAATGAACCCAGAGATGAGGGTTAATGGCTTTGAGGGTTTTTTAAAGTAGTGTTCTAACAAGCAAGGCAATATCGATGTTGGGGAAAAAATTACAATGTGTTGTGTAGATGATTCACATACCTGTAGCTCCCTGACAACAAAAATTAGTTTTCACAAGGCTAGGCTATAGACAACTCGTTAATTTACTACACCAACAAAGCGGCACATATGTGACCACTCAGAACAAAGTTTGAGACCAGTGGGGCACCTTTCAGACCAGCAAAGTTTTATTCAAGGTATAACCTTTCGTGTGCAAGCGCACTCCTTCAGAATAAAACTGTGTTGGTCTGAAAGGTGTCTCTGGACTCAAACTTTGTCCTGCTTCTTAAGACCAACACAGTTACCCCACCTGAATACTACTACCATGCAGTTACTGATGGAATGACATTTCAGTTTGTGGATCCATGGGCTCCCCTCAAGAACAAAAATGGGGGAGCCTCAGGGGTGCAGCAGAAGGGGCAAACAGAAAGGTTCTGTTCTGCAAAGACTGCGGACTCTGGGTACAAGCGTCTCTAGATACACTCGTCAAGTCTCTTCAAGTTTCTAGCCCTCTGGCTGCAAATCCTCCATAAACTTATAAATGTACTGGCAGTGCTTGAACTCAGTGCATTAACCCTCTTTTTGTTTTAACATTACATTGATATATTTACTGCTGATAATAAAAAAAAACAGCAAAAAACCCACTGGAGGTGGGGAAAGGGAACAGCAGGCAGGCAAGAAAATGGCACCAGATACGGGTGGGTTTTTTTAAAAAAATCTACATCTTCCCCTCCTCACTTCCCACAACCTTGCTTTGGATTTGATTCTGTACCAAAGTAGGGCCACTTCCACTCTGGGAGGTTTTCCTGTTCTCATAATGCCAGTGCGATACTTTCTCTATTTGCACTTGCAACGGAGATTCCACACGGCACAGTCTAATCTGGTATCAGTTGGGTTTTCCCTTTCACATCAGGTGTGCATTATCATCACCCACCCCTCCACACACACACACTGCTGTCTCTCCTCCTTCATGAATCCATGCCCACCCACTTTTCCCTTTTTTATTTTCATGTGCCTGCCTAGTGCCAAAGAGGAATTGTGAAATAACACAAGCCTTTAAAAAAACAAAAAAACTTACACAATATTTACGTAGTGCTGCTCAGAAATGCCATGAAACTTGAAGCCTTCCACCCTTTGTATTTGCCTGCCTGTTGTAACACAACTCTTCCCCCTCTTAATGAAGAAGATCCCTTCCCTGAGTTTGCTACGTTTCAGTGCTGAAAAACACAAAACCGCAACACTGTAGTGCTTAGTTATATTCGCGAATCAGTTTTCCGCTTCCAATATTTTCATCAATTAATTATATTCATAAAGTCCATCACACACCTCCTACAATTCAAATGTGGCTGCACAAGATGTGGGACTTCTTTTTACTTGAAAAAAATCCATATGATCACTAGCAACGACCCTGACAGCAGTGAGCTCACTAGTCCCCTGGATGTATGGTTCCCAGTTATAGACAAACTAGACTATAGCAAAACGGATTCAAAAAGCTTAAATGGAGCTAAGTTTAGACTCTTTACCTATGGCTAAACTTTAATATGTGAAATTTAATAGACCATACTGCTCCTTGAGAATATGATGCCTTTCATCATAGATGTCGTATATGTTTTAGATCATCGAGATTGCTAGCGGCTGTTAACTGCTAAGAGTTTGTGTTTAGTCACTGATTGAAATCCTATGCTCCTTTATAGTATACTTTTTAAAGTAGTTTTTGTAACCTGCATTGTTGAAATATATATATATAAAAGTCTATCACACACCAGAGTGAAAAGCCTTTTGTTTGTTTCACAGCTGTTCTTCAAATGTCAAACCCCTTGTTAATTTCACAACAGGTTGCTTTCTTCACAGAACTCAGGCAGCAATATTGTTATGCATTGCACATCAGAGCAAAAAGTCTCTTGTAAACTTCACAGCATGTTGTTTTCTTCAGTACAGTAAAGCAGACCCCTTGTTAATTTTACAACAGGTGGTTATCGTCATGGAACTCATGCAGCACCACAACCAACGGACTCATCCAGATACGTCAGCCCTCTCAAATACCAGATTCTTCCTCAAGGTCACCTTATTATGGAACCTTATTATGGAACCAGTGCTCTTGACAGATCTTCACAGGCTAACAAGCTATTCAAGGTTGAGTCAGCATTTCCAGGCTACGGAGATCAGTTCCCCTGGAGAAAATGGATGCTCTGGAGGGTGGACTTTATGGCCTTGTACCTCACTGGGGTCCCCTGTCCTCCCCAGGCGCCATCCCCAGATCTCCAGGAATTTCCCATTCTGGATCCGGCAACCCTCCCCACCCCCCATTCCCCTCTGGTGACCCGGTGGGACTCGGTGACCCTGTTCAGCACTGGGCAGGAGATGGTGGGTGATTGCCCTGCCCTTTCTGAGTTAATTATAGCCCCGGCAAAAACATGCAAAACTGTGATTTTTTGATTGAATAACCTGCACCGATTTGTATCTCCCTTTTCTTCCATGGAATTCAGGGTAGGTTAAAAGGCACAGCACGACTTCAAGGCTACCATGTGAGCTTCCCAACTGAGCAGAGATTTGAATCCAGGTCTCCCAAGTCAAAATCCCTGGTTCTACCAACAGCACACACACACCCCTCACACACACCAGCTTTCAGCAAGGACAGACTCCACATGGCCTGGACAGATCTTTGTTCTTAGTGGGACTCTGCTATAATGCTGCTATAATTGGGGATACATTTTTTGCCGGCTTCATCAGCCATGCCTGAGCAGACATACCATGACCTCGGACACAAAAGCCCAGACCACAGAACCATGCATCTAGCTGGGTCCCTGTATTTATCCATGTGATAGCCCGCCGCTGGGATGCCGTACCATACCCTGCCAACATCCCCGCTGCACTAATGTTTCCATTAACACTTCTCTCCATGAACGTTTTGAAAACAAACACAGTCAAGAACTCCTCTTGCAGAGATGTAAAAATACCCCAGCTCGTTTCCACGTGTGTGAATTAAAACAGGTACACATCAGTCCATTATACAGAAATTAGGGTGGAGATTAAAAAAAAAAAATCTGGGAGACCAAAAGCAAAAGGGAATCCCCCCACCCAGTACAATTTCTAGAATGTGAGGTGCCAGTGCTCAAGCCTTCCTGAAAACTATTCTCCTTAATCTCACATTTGTGCAGCCTCCTGCCACCTCATTGAAGAAACCAGTGGCATTCTCACCTCTATTCTTTCTTCATGTGTTCCAAACTGAAGTTGAGGCTTTAGCACTAAACCAGAATGAGCCGTCCTGAACTCCATTTTCATGTTCCTTCCATTCCATGCTTGCCTTCCCCACTGTTCCCTTTTCTTATTTCCTGGCAGTTGTCACAGCACAGATTGTAAATTCCTTGGGGGCAGGGACCCTTATTTTATTTATGAAACTCTTTTGAAATGCCAAGTAGATTTCTGTGGTCTAACCCAAAGATTCGAGTGAGATCATCAAAGTTGATTATTACCAGTAATACGTATTTCTTCAACTGATAATCTTCAGTGGTGTTATTGAGTGTCATTTCCCAAGAAAGTTCTTCTGCAGATCAGAATGTTAACTGAACTCCTGAGCATGTGGAGGCCAGCAAGAGCTGTGGGGTATGTAGTTTTCCAGAATACCTGGGTGCTGAGGAAACTATACATCCCAGAGCTCTTTCAGCATAACACCCCCCCGGTAATGTGCATGATTATCAGCATCTCAGTGAAAAGAGCCCTGGGGTAGGCATGCAATTTAAAGGATTCTTGATGTCTCTCACACACTTGTGAAAAATCGTATGTCCCAAGGAGCAGACTCCCATTCCAGTATTCCAAGTACCATCATACCTGCGGGTCTTGTAAGGGCTTGGAAGCAATTTAAATTGAGAGGAAAGTATGGAGTTCTAGGTTTTAAAAATCCACTACTTCCCCAGTCTAGGAAATCTACAAATGCTTTAAAGCAAGAGGGGAAAGT
This sequence comes from Gekko gecko, assembly GCA_029375565.1. NCBI lineage: Eukaryota > Metazoa > Chordata > Lepidosauria > Squamata > Gekkonidae > Gekko > Gekko gecko. Next base: position 26,027,370 of record JAPDNY010000006.1, on the reverse strand, counting down.
CAGGAGAGCTGATCATGGACTTAAACACATGGCACATCTGTTTCAGCCTTCAGCAGCATGCCAGTGCATACATAAGTTGGGCTGGAGCAGCTCCCTGTACTTCATGCCCTTTAGCAAAACCAGCAGCAGCCTTAGGTTTGGACATGGTATGGTAACCCTAGGGCAGGTTAAGCTGCATGATCAAGTAATTGTGGATGTGATGGAAGAGACACAAATCCTGGGCAGACTTTGAATGCGCTGTCCCCACTTCTGACCTCTACAGGTTTGGGTGAACCTTTTCAGGTGCTGAGTTCTACCATGCCCAGTGGGAGTGCACACCATGCACGATCTTCCCAAAATGCATTTCATGTGAATGGGGTCACATGCAGATTTCCCATGTGCATAAAGCCTCGGAGCATGTATGCAGAATCACAGGATTTTGAGGGAACACGTTCATGTGCACCAAAGTTGTAAATGCACAGGAAATACTCATCCGCACAAAAAGCAACCCCACACATGGAAGGAAATCACAAAAAGTACGTGCTCCCATTATGTGCAGGTGGAGTACCAAAACCAAATGTCTGAAAATGGCTTGTGTGTGTACAGATCTTACTATGTGCTCAGTGTGTTCTTGTTGCGACTGGGAATTCTGGAGGACACATCAGGACAGTGGTAGCTACACAGCCTCTAAGCAAAGATTCCTCCTGAGACGAAGGGACTGTGGCTCAGTGGTAGAGCATCTACTTGGCATGGTCCCAGGTTCAATCTCCAGCCTCTCCAATTAAAAGGATCAAGTGGTAGGTGATGTGAAAGACTTCTGCCTGAGACCCTGGAAAGACCCTGCCAGTTTGAGTTGACAATACTGATCTTAATGGACTGATGTTCTGATTCAGTACGCTAAGGGTTCCCTATTGTCTTTGGCTGATTCAGTATAAGGCAGCTTCATGTGTACATAAGAACAGGAACGCTACATGCAATCTCGGCCCCCCCACACCCAAGTAACAGGGTTACTGCACCTCTGCAGTCCAAACCAGTAACAGGACTACATTACAAAGTGAACAATGCACACACACACACAGAGAAAAAAACTGGAAATGCAGTAACATCCGCTGGAGATCAGATTGCTTTCTATGCATTCAGTCACTCCTAAAACTTCCTCCTTTCCTCCAATCCCAAGAAACTTCAGGCAGAGAGAATCTTAGCTAGTGTTTAGCTCTGATCTCTAGAGAGCTCCAGAATAAAGAGAACCTTTTGCTTGTGATTTCCCCCCCCTCTTGTTTTAGATGCCAAAAGGGATGTGATGTTCCAGTTTTCCTGAACACACAACGATCCCTCTTTTATAAAGGTGGCCATTGTGACAGGCCCATCAGAGTCACGATAGTTAAATGGAGCCTCTATATTCAGAGGTAGTGGACCTCTCGGTTTCAAGCATGGGAGCGGGGGGGGGACACACAAGGGGGGGTGGCTGCTGTTCCCTTCGTGCTGTGCCCATAGGTTTCCCAGTAGAATTCCCACTGGGATGAGGAAGATGGGAATGTCCACAGCAAGTGCACACACAAAGGCACAGATGGGTTCGTGGTTCACACTATATTCACAGCATCAGCTTAACGTGCATGCCCCCACCAAAATTCAATGGCCATCCTGAGAAATTCTACATTTTCTTTAGGAAACACCCTGATGTGAACTCAGTTTGGGGCCTCACTATTTCACAACTGCAGGGGCTACAATGCCACAAAAACCACGGCAGAATATTCAATTCCAAAGAAAAATATCCACCCCCAAGTTAGCAGCAACATGCCAAGAAATGTAGAATCCATTCTGTCCACCAGTGTAGGAGGGAGCCCCCTGATTTTGCTGATTTGTGCACGTCAATAATCATTTCCCTCTGGTCTGCAGCTCAGCATCTTAACCTCTGAGACACCGCAGCCCTAGTACCAAGATATGCCTGCAAAAATCAGAGTTTCAGTTCACCCTAAAAGCAAATTGTATGAGGTTCTTAGTTAACCTCCAGGACCTGGAGATCTCCTGCTCTTATAGTTGATCTCCAGTACAGAGATTAGTTTCCATGGAGAAAATGGCTGCTTCGAAGGGTCGACACTCTGGCATTCTACCCTGCTGAAGTCCCTCCCCAAACCCCACCCTCCCTAGGTTCCATCCCCCAAACCCCAGGTATTTCCCCACCCAGAGCTGGCAACCCTAGTTTTAATCCCATACATGTCTGAGGAAGGCTGTTCACCCAAATTTCCCAAGTCCAACACTCTAGGCATACTAGGAGACAGTCCTGTCCTAGCCAGTTCTAGGACACAACTTGAAGATCAGGTTGCGAGTGACAAACCCCCTTTGTCTGAATGCTTTCCAATGGTCCTGCAGGAAATCAATGGATTTGGAAGGAAATGCATCCCCAGTAGCCATTCCCCGTTATTCCTTTTAGCACCACCTCACCACTAGAGAACTGCAGAAAGTCTCCAGATGTATTCATGGAATTCTGCTGCCCATGTACCTTTTTTGGTAAAGATATGCTTTGCTGGATCAGTCCAAAGGACCATCCATTGTTTGCAACAGTGGCAGCCAGAGGTTTCTGGGGAGTCCACATGCAGTGCCTGAACTGAAGCTAACAGCTGTTCCCACCCTCACATACCTGTAATCAAGAAGTATATTTCACCCAAATATGGACACTCGGTTTTGTTATTGCCTTTGACACACCTCTCTGTTCCATAGTTGTATCTCCTTTCAAAGCCAAGTAAGGCTACCTCCACAGGGAAATGGTCCTCAGCTGTGGATTAATTGCCACTCCAAATGCAGAGGTATGTACCATGTCAGTGCAGCATCCTCACGAAAGTCTCCTGCACACCTTCCTCAATCATCTCCTCATGGCCATAATTTCCTCCACTACAGCACAAGAGGGTTTGGGGATTTTTTTTGGACAGCTTTGAAAAAGAAATTAGTCGTTGTTATATTACTACAGCGCAGTAACGCTATAGCAATGTAGCAGTGACTCTTTCCCCCTCTTACCCTAGCAAAAAAAAACCCTCTGGAAACAGAGAGGAGGAATAACAGCACCAAAGGGCACCAATAGAGGTGAGCGGTTCATGCATATGCATCTTTCCATGGCGCATACCTGCTTCCAGAAAGATTATAGCAAAGCAGGGTAGGAGAAGATCAGAGCACAGCAGGAAAAACTCTGGCAAGTGGACCACTGGTGTACAAAGTGGTATGGATCAGGCCTGTAGCTACAGTGGGGCATTTCGGGGCCTCGCCCCCTGACTTCCATCCAACCTCCAGGCCCCCGGCTCTCTGGGCTACCAGGAGGACTCCCCACTGCTGCCCCTTCCCCAAGCATGGTTGCTTCCCCATGTAGGCAGGCAGAGTGCAGGTGCTGCAAAAGTGAGTTTTTAAAAATGTTATTTAATTTTTTTTAATTTTGTGACATCAGTGCCCCCTGACTTATTTAAAGGCCCCTTGAATTACAAAATCCTGGCTACAGGCCTGGTATGGATGCTTCAAAAACCTGCTGCCACTTGAGAGCCAAGGCAGAGCAAAACACCTGTGTGGATACAATTTGAGCCAGTGACCATCACTGGATCTGGAGGCAGCAAAGTTAATGCGCAAAGTGTAAAGGACCTTCTTCGGTCTCTCATGAATCTACTGCCAATCAACTTCATTAGCAGACCCCAGTTTCTAGAGGAAGAAAAAAACGTATGTCCATCATCTTTCTCCACAGCATACGTAATATATCCCTGGAAACAAAATGTATACATTCCCGTTCTAATATTATTTTCATGCATCTAAAGAGTCTTCTTTCACACAATACTCAGCAGCTTAGTGGCTCAGTGGTAGAGCATCTGCCTGGCATGCTGAAGGTCCCAGGTTCAATCTCCAGTTAAAAAAAGGACTTGGATAGCCCAAGGAAGCCCAATCTCGTCATATCTCAGAAGCAAAGCAGGGCCAACCCTGCCAAGTACTTGGAAGGGCAACCTCCAAGGAATACCAGCAGTCAGGAGGCGGGGGCAGGCAATAGTAAGCCATCTCTCTGAAATGTCCAAGTCCCACTAGGGGTCACCAGAAGTCAACCATGATTTCTAGGTACACACACACACAATGCTCACTTTAAAAAAAAAAGGACCACGTGGTAGGTGATGTGTAAGACCTCCACCTGAGATCCTGGAGAGCTGCCACCAGTCTGAGTAGATAATACTGATCTTGATGGACCAGTGGTTTGATTCAGTGTAAGGCAGCTTCATGAGCAAACCCAGGTTTGCCATCAAATATACAACAATTCTCAGCAAATCCTGGTTCCCTACTTGACCTACCTGTATGATTCATGCATTTGCAAACACCTGTTGGTCCTGTCCAGACATTTCATTCAGACATTTAGGAGTGTGCTCCATCTTGGATATACGTCCCAAAAAGTTATGCCCATACTTACTACATACTCTTAGATTTACTCTTAGAAACTTACTAGAAGAGTCAACTTCAGATTTTGTAACTAGCAGAACTAACATACTGCCTTTGCCATTTACACATCTGGAGCAAGCCATTATTCCAAAGGACTGCAGTGGGAAAGGGTTCCAGCCATACACTGGCAGGACCTCTGGGACCGGGGCTTTTTTGAGGTCAGACCTCTAAGTTGTACAGTCGCCAAACTGTAGAAACTGGAGGCGCCACTAACAATCATAGAAATAGCAATGAAACATTGGATTGTCACGAGGCGCATGCACGTACCCGGCAAAGGAGGGGGCTGCAGATTTCATAACCTCCCAATAGTAGTATATGCATCCAAATGTCAATCTTTAATTTTTGAATCAACAGCTTTTAAGACCAATCCACGACAGTGACAAAAAAAAAACCCAAACCCTTTTCATTGCTGTTTTCCTCTAGTTCCTAAAACCGCTTTAGATGTACCTCCCAGTTCACATAGCCATCAATGGAATCTGTAATCAACCACTCTGGCCTGCCATGCAAACATTTTTTTTTTCAAAATACACTTAATTTTGCATACAGTGGCTTTTACTCCTTAACAGTACAAAGTAAGATTCTCCCCTTTAACATTGCCCTAAACAGCTCTGGTTTTTATAGAGGGCAAAAAAGACAAATGTTTTCTTCCCGCCCTTTTCATTAGACAAAATGCGAAAGACTTCTTTTTTTTTGGTATCTGGGTTTTTCCGTTTTCTTTCTTTCTTTTTTAAGCAGAATAAAGTCCATACCTGGGTGCTCAGATGAAGTTTTAGGGGAAGAAGGGAGGACGTTTTTCAGTAGTTTAATCCACGGCGCTAAAGGGAAAAGGACTGATGCCGCTTTCTTTCGCCCTAGATGGAGAAGCCGGGCTGGAAAGAAACTTCTGCGAGCTGATGCAAGATGCCTTTGCGAGCGATTTCGCATTCTGAGGATTCCTGGGTCCCAGCCAGAAATCCCACAATCCAACATATTTCACATTTGGTTTCAATTAGGGAACGAGAAGGGGGAAGCAAGACTCCAATTGGGGCTGGCTTCTCTTGGTAGGCTCCTTCCTTTCCCTCAAGGGAACTTGTTCCAAACTATAATTTACGACAAAACCCATTCATTGCAAGAGGAAAGGGGGAAAAAAATCTATAGCGAACAGGCTCCTAGAGGTATGTAGCCCTCTTATAAATTAAAAGGATGCCCTGGCTTTTTTATTTTTCACTGGAATAAGATTTCAGGTTTTTACTTTGATGTTACTGTCCTGAAAGGGGTTGATAAACAGAACGGAAGAACGGAACTAAAGGAACAGTTGCCAAACTATGTGCTGTTCTTGATATAAATCCTGGCTGCATCCAGCTGGGTGATTTTCATTGCAATCCCAAGAATTCCTTCCTAGAAGTAAGCCCCATTGAGCAGATCTGCTTAGAATTACAATGTTGGAGTAGCACCCTAAGCATATTTAAACTGTTTGAACCCCATTGAGTTCAGTGGACTTAGAAACGGTGTAACTCTGCTTAGGACATGTAAGAAATAGTTGCATTTGATGTTTCTCACTGAATCCATTGTTGTATGTTTCCTAACCCCGCTATGCGCTTGCGTAGGTATGCAGGCAGAAACGTGGGAGCTTCTTCCCTGCCGCTTCTCCTTATCACGGTGGCCTTGAATGTAGGCTTTGGGCTATTCTTGTGTAGATGAGAATTTTCCAGTCCTGAGAAGGCAAGGGGAGGGGGGGAGTAGTCTCCCGCTCATGAAGTATTTCTCCCGCCGGGAGTTCCCGCGCGAGTGCTCAAGTTCTATTTGCTAGGCGCTTCATTGCATCACACTATAAGTTAGCTTGCTTTGCTTTGCCCCCTATTCCTGACAATGACCTCCTACTGTGGGTTTATAGCAAGATAATCCAATAAACCTTTCTTCGTGCAAGAATGACTGGATCTACTTGATTTTCAAAACCTGACAGAAATTGTCAGGAATCATCATTCCCACTACCGTCAGTTTCCGCCGTCTACCAAGATGAGCGGAGCGGGTACGGGAGCCACGGGAGCAGCTGCGGCGGCTACCAGTCCAGGAGCCACAGGCGCAGCGACAGCATCAACTACTCCAGGGGCCACGGGGGCTGCAGCGGCGACGGCCACCTCAGGAGCCACAGGCGCAGCGGCGGCGGCCGCTACCTTAGGGGGCACGGTTCCTGTTACTACTGTGGCGGCTGCAGTGGTCACCCTCCCGACCACCACTATTGCGCCGGTGACTACCACCACAGTTTTGATCGCACCAGCATCACAATCGGGAGCCGGAGTGTTGACCCCGCCAGTACTAAGCACATTGGGGGTTCAGTACGCTCTCCCAGTCTATAGCCCGGCCGGGCACCTGACGTCTCAAGGAGGAGCGCTTCCCCGAACCTATGTGCCCGGAGTCCCAACGCCATGGGATAAAGGGGTGACCTATCGTAGGTCACGCGATTGGTCAAAGAACCTGTTGGATACTACCCAGTCGACATGGACTTTGCCGGGGAGCCAAAGCCGAGACAGTTTGATTGATCCCAGAGGCAGTTTTGGACTTCCCCAGGGGAGAGTACCTCGAGGATCTCCCAGAACTGGGTCGGGGCCAGATACCGACGCTCGCATGGACTCTATCCAAGAGGATACCCGACGTCTGGTGAAGGACATGAGCAAGCTAATGCAATCCCTACCACAGATGATGGACCAAGCTATTCGGGCGCATCCGCTGACACAGCCTAGACCAGCACCAGCCCCGGCGCCACCATTGATACCGGGACGACCACCTCCTGCTCCTCCGGGCCCGAGGCCAGGCCAACCAGCACCTCCGGGTCCAGGACCGGGTCAACCAGCACCTCCGGGTCCAGGACCGGGCCGGCCGGCACCAGCTCCGCCTCCACCAGCCGGGCCAGCACCAGGTCCAGGGCCAGGCCAACCAGGGCCACTCCAGCCGCCTGCTGCACCTCCGCCCCAACCACCTGCTCCAGTCCCTCTTATGCAGCCGATCCAGGTTATGGCGCAGGCCCCCCAGTAATCCGACCTAAGGATATGCTTGAAATCACATTTGATGGAGATCCAGAGACTGTGTCTTTTTTCATATTGCAAGTCGGAAAATTTGTCCAAAGATGGGGCCATGTTTTCCCAGATGAAGAACAGCAGGTGGAGTTTATCGCATCCAGATTCCGAGGGAGTGCTACAAGCTGGTATGTTGCTCTCCATGATCTGGAGGCTGCGGAGCTGGGGAATGTAGATGACTTCATGTGGGCTTTGAGAAACCGCTTCGAGGATTCGGGGGCGGCGGAAAAGGCAGAAGCTTTCCTTCGTACCTTCAGACAAGGTAAACTCTCAGTGCGAGAGTATTCCAGGGAGTTTCAAAGGCATGCTGTGAAAATTCGGGATTGGACTGATGCGGTTCTGGCCCAACAATATCGAATGGGTCTAGCAGTAGACATCCGCAATAACATCCTCAGCTCGCAGCAGCCTCGCACCCTCCAAGGTTGGATGGAGGAAGCCGAGAAGGCCGAGAGTCGTCTACGCATGATGAAACTGGACTCATCGTTCAGTTACCACCGTCCGAGTTCGACGGCGGGCCAAGCCAAGTCCAAACCGGCAACCACCCCAAGTGGAATGAGGGATCAGCGTATGCGGCAAGGACTCTGCCTGCGGTGTGGGGAAAAGGGACACTTTGCAGCTGCTTGCCCGAAAGGAGACCCCAATCGGGCCCTACAACAAGAAGAACCCAGAAGATGGATGAACCCCACCACGAAGAAAGGCACAGCAAAACCACGCAACCCACGGGCCCTTTTCGCGGGGCCGGACCAACTGGATACCTTCTTGCTGGAGGAAGAGAATGAGGTGCAGGGAAATGAAATGGTCCTGTTTGTGAATGGCGCTACACAACAGGACCCAACACCTGAGGCGCCTAAACTGGTGAGCAATTACCCCTCTCTCTTCTTTGTGACTGTCCTAGTAATGAACCCAGCAATGATGACCCACATTCGGGTTCGAGCCCTCATTGACTCGGGGTGTGGGAGGGACCTCATAAACCCGTCTATGGTGGTAGGGCTGGAGGCAGCCGTGATCAACTTGAAAGACCCAATAACTTTCACACAGATGGATGGGTCTCCAATGAAAGAACCATGCCGATTTGAGACTGTCCCGTTAAGAATAGGCATTGGTGCCCACTGGGAGCTACGTTCATTTGTGATAGCTCCTCAAGCCCAATTTCCCTTAGTATTGGGTAGCCCTTGGTTGCATGGACACAACCCTTACATTCTATGGGAAGAGGGGGATGTTCAATTTATCTCACCGAAATGTACAGAACACAAATGGGACCCAGGGTGGGGGAACCTTCCCTGCAATGAACCTCCACGCGCTTGCTTAGCAATGGAGGACCTGAACCGCATCCCTAGGGATTACCAGTATTTGACTAGAGTTTTTGAGGAGGAGGAGGCGGATGAACTACCCCCCATCGCAACTCTGACTGTGCTATTGAAATTCTTCCGGGGCAGAAATTGCCAAAAGGGAAAATTTATGCCATGAGTCCGGGTGAGAAGCAAGAACTGCGCCGCTTTATTGATAAAAATCTGGCTCGTGGATTTATCAGGCCAGCGTCGTCCCCTTTCGCAGCACCTGTATTATTTTGTAAAAAGAAAGATGGGGGGCTCAGACTCTGCACGGATTACCGGGGTCTTAACGCAGTGTCTGCAACCAATGCCTACCCAATGCCCCTCATCAAAGACTTATTGGCAGAGGTGGCAAAAGGGAAAGTGTTCTCTAAACTGGATCTGAGAGATGCCTATTTTCGAGTTCGCATCAGAGAAGGGGATGAGTACAAAACTGCATTTAATACCCCGCTGGGGCAATTTGAATATCGGGTGATGCCATTCGGTTTACAAGGGGCACCAGGGGTCTTCATGAACTTAATCAATGAGGTCCTACACCCCTATTTATTCAAGGGGGTGGTCGTTTACTTGGATGACATCTTGGTCTATACCCCAGACCTAAAATCCCACACCATCCTCATGCGAAAAGTACTGGAAAGGCTTTTAGACAACAAACTATTCGTTAAACTGTCAAAGTGTGAATTTCATCAGGAATGTATTGACTTTCTGGGGTACCGCATATCCTCTGAGGGGTTGGAAATGGACCCAAAGAAGGTCCAGGATGTTGTAATGTGGGAGCCCCCAAAAACCAGACGACAGCTCCAAAGTTTTCTCGGTTTCGCCAACTTTTACCGTCAATTCTTACCCCATTTTGCCCAAGTTGCCCTTCCCCTTACCGAACTCCTAAAGACTAAGGGGAAGGGATCCAAGGCTTCAATGCCGGGGGCCCCTTTGAACTGGACGCCTCAGTGTCAATATGCATTTGATCAATTAAAACGGCTGTTCACGTCTGAGCCAATACTAGCACACCCCGATGAGACAAAGAAATTTGTGGTCCAAGTTGACGCATCAGATACTGCTATGGGTGGGGTGATTCTACAAGAGAACGCGCAGGGACAGCTACAACCCCTAGCTTATGTATCAAGAAAATTCAATGATACCGAAAGGTTCTGGCCCATTTGGGATAAGGAAGCTGCTTCTATACGTTTAGCATTAATCACATGGAGACACTGGTTAGAGGGTTCCCAAGTACCGTTTGAAATATGGACTGATCATAAAAACCTTGAGGTACTGCGGAAACCCCGAAATTTAAATGCTAAACAATTTAGGTGGGCTGAGTTCTTCTCCAAGTTTCAATTTACTCTTCACCACTTCCCAGGGAAGGCTAATCACCTGGCGGATGCTCTTTCCCGTCTTCCCCAACATTTCAGTAAGAGGGTGGAGGTACAAGAGTCTATGTTTACCCCAGAACAACTGGTTGGTGCAGTTGTAACCCGCAAAGCCAAACGAACCTCAGAGAATCTTATCCAAACCTTACCCTGGGAGAAACAATTTCTCACTGACATCACCCCGCAAGAAACAAGTGAGTTGCAAGGCAGGGATGATGTGAGATGTGATCCAAACGGTTGCTGGTTTAAGGGGAATAAGATGTTTGTCCCTGCAGCCACTCGATCCCAAATGTTGCAAACAGTTCATGACTCAAAAGCTGCAGGGCACTTCGGATATGTGAAATCCTTAAAACTTCTGCAGCGTGGGTTCTGGTGGCCCCGAATGAAACAGGATCTATCACTCTATATACAGTCATGCCCAACATGCAACCGTTGTAAAAACCGACCGGGGAAACCTCCAGGTCTCCTACAGCCTCTCCCCACCCCGACCCGACCCTGGGAAGTAATTTCGATGGACTTTATCACTGATCTTCCCCCTTCTAGACAGATGACGGTCATTTGGGTGGTGGTAGACTTGTTCTCAAAGCAAGCGCATTTTATACCGTTCCCCGGTTTGCCAACTGCCAGGGCTTTGGCTAAGGCATTCCTTCAACACATTGCCAGACTACATACATTACCACTGAAAATAATATCCGATAGGGGAAGTCAATTTGTTTCTAAATTGTGGTCGGAATTAATGACCCTCATGGGTATTGAACGTGCTCTCAGTACTGCCTATCACCCTGAAACTGATGGGCAAACGGAGAGAGTAAACCAGACATTGGAGCAATACCTGAGATGTTTTTCTAATTATCAACAAGACAATTGGGTTGATTTACTGCCATTAGCGGAGTTTGCATACAACAATTCATGGCACGCTTCAACGAAGATGTCACCATTCAAAGCGGCCATGGGTTATGACAGCCCCCTCTCCCCTTCTTGCAACCGGGGAAGGTGTGGGGAAAGCTTCAGCATGGTGTAAAACTTTCCGCGAGTCTTGGCCCCTAATTGTTGAGACTTTGAATGAAGCCAAGGCACAGTACAAGAAACAAGCAGATAAAAAAAGGGCAGGGGGATGGAATCTGAAACCAGGGGACTCTGTCTATCTATCTACAAAAAACTTAAAGTTGCAGCAGCAGTCCAGAAAACTGGCTTGGAAATTTGTTGGTCCTTTCAAGGTGTTAAGATGTATAAATCCAGTGACTGTTCAGCTAGATCTGCCTAAGTCTCTTAAAGCTATACATCCAATTTTCCATTACAGCCTCCTCAAACCTGCGTTACCCCCGACTAAATGGCAAACTACGATGCCGGAGCCTCCCCCCTCTGATGATTGATGATGAGGAACACTACGAGATTGCGGATATCCTTGACTCTAAGATTTTACGTGGACAACTTCTGTACCTGATCCAATGGGTACATTTCGGGCCCCAACATAAAGAATGGGTGAAAGTTTCAGATATCGATGCACCTGAACACTTGCGAAACTTTCACAATCGATACCCTCACAAACCCGGGGGCCCACGTTCTCTCCTTCCTAAGTGGCGGGTGGGTGGTGTTTTGGGAAGGGCAGAATGTAAGAAATAGTTGCATTTGATGTTTCTCACTGAATCCATTGTTGTATGTTTCCTAACCCCGCTATGCGCTTGCGTAGGTATGCAGGCAGAAACGTGGGAGCTTCTTCCCTGCCGCTTCTCCTTATCACGGTGGCCTTGAATGTAGGCTTTGGGCTATTCTTGTGTAGATGAGAATTTTCCAGTCCTGAGAAGGCAAGGGGAGGGGGGAGTAGTCTCCCGCTCATGAAGTATTTCTCCCGCCGGGAGTTCCCGCGCGAGTGCTCAAGTTCTATTTGCTAGGCGCTTCATTGCATCACACTATAAGTTAGCTTGCTTTGCTTTGCCCCCTATTCCTGACAATGACCTCCTACTGTGGGTTTATAGCAAGATAATCCAATAAACCTTTCTTCGTGCAAGAATGACTGGATCTACTTGATTTTCAAAACCTGACAGGACAGTGCCATTCTTCCCCTTTTGTTTTAGCAAAAACTAAAAATCCTACCCCTCTTCTTTAAAATTAGGGCTGCCAACTGCTTCTACTTGGGTTCAGGGGGGAACCAGTCAAAACAATCAAAATTATTTCCAGGAATATGGTCTTAAGTAGATATCTTTTTTAACTCTTGGAGTCTACTGTGTTGTTAGTAGAGATGGCCTGAATATTTAAAAATATCCGGTGCTTCCCAAAGTTCCAAACTGTGCGTGTGACATTTTACCTCAGAATTCAGAAGTTGAGTACTGAAAGTATTGTTGGCATGTCTTGACTGGATACCTGTAGACATCAAATCTCACAGGTTATCAGTTGCCAGATACAAAATACCACTGCATTGCCAGCCATCAAGTGCTTGAACACTGCATACAATTGCATGTTGACTCTCTCAATCAAATGTTGAACTCCAACTACCACACGGTCTACTGTCCAAGATGTAATCACACAGAAATGGAATACTGTTAAATATACATTTACCTCAAGACAGTAACAATGGACAACAAATAGACTTTGGCTGAGTGCCACAAGTATGATTTGTGAGGAATTCCCTTCTTGTTACGTGCATATCCTTTTAGAACAGGGCAAAGGGGGGGGCATCAATTTTAGTCTTGCCCTTAGAAATAAAGCAATCCCTACCTGAGTAATTTATGTTCTTCTGATAAATAGGGGATCACTCTATGACTGGATATAGTCACATCTTCTGGGACTAGAACGCAGAGCCAATATGTTGTGAGGTGGGACCCCTTCCCCCTACCCAATTCCCTGGTTCTTAAAAAGTCAGCACAATCATAATCCTGAAACGCTTCAACTACCACTTATTCTGTTTCCTATCAGACGGCAGTACAAAGATAAGGAAATCTGACCAGTCCATGAAAACAAGACAGCACATTTCAAAGAAGGGGCCCCCAGAACAGAATGTTCCAGAAACCTTTTCCTACCACGTGATGTTCAATAGGAAGAGGAAACTAACCCAGGAGACTGGAAGGTTATGCCTAACAAGAGAAGCATGAAGCTATTTCGGTGAATCAGATTTTTTTTTAAAAAAAGTTTTAAATGTTGAGCAGACCATCAGTCAACAGATAAGTTTGATGAAAGATGTGTTTAATGTGTGTTGCATAACAAAGTTCCTGCTGGAAAGTGCTGTCAATCACAGACAAATTATGATAAACCCATGAGGTTTTTAAGGCAAGAGATAAACAGAGAAGATTTACCATTACATGCCTCTGGCCCTGGTCACACGGAGGATTTGCCCCATGAGAGGGATGGCTTGCTGGCGGATTAAATGGGCACAATCATACTGCAACATCTGGGAAGCATGGCACGCCCATCTCCAACCCATAGCTTTGGCCCAAAGACGCGGAGTTAAAAGATACTAGGAATCAGGCAGTATCTTCCGGAAAATGCGCAGCGCGTGCGGGCGTCTGATTGGGAAGCGCTGGTAGCCTAACGTGGCCAGCGCCCATCGGCGTCCCACACATGTGCACGAAAGCGGTACTGCTGTGTTGCCTCGCTTGGTGTGATCAGCTGCCAAAGGCCTGAGCACAGAGCCTCGGGGGAACGTCATATCGTGCTACCACGCTTCATTTTGCTCCGTCTCTAAAAACCCCACTTCCCCTGAGGATTATCCCGCTCATGTGACCGGGGCCTCTGTGTAGCAAACCTAGACTTCCTTGCTGGTCTTCCATTGAAGTACTAACCAGGGCTGATTCTGCTCAGCTTCTGAGACAGTTGCCAACCTACTGGTGGGGTCTGGAGTTCTCCCAGAATTTCAACCGGTTTCTAGACAGAGAGCAGTTTCCCCAAAGGAAACGGCAACTTCAGAGGGTGGACTCCATGGTATCATATCCCTGCTGAGCTGCCTCTCCTCCATAAAGTGCCTCTTTGCTTCACCTAAGAGGGTCTTGGTCATCTCTTACACGTACTGATAGACGCTTGAACAAACATCCTTGGGCTCCATCCCCAAACACCCCCCCCCAAGAATTTCCCAACCTAGAGCTGGCAACCTTACGGCAATCCAGGTCAAAGTTCTTACACCATTATGGTTTTTGCTACCCCTTTTTCTTCTGAAGACCCATTTTTCTACAGTCATCACTGCTTGATGGTCTTTCAGGTGCCACAAGCCTCTGCCGCCTGATGGCAACAACCTAACACAGCTGTGTTTATAGAATTACTACCCAGCAACCAAACTGGGAATCAAGGATAACATCATATATTTGCAGGTGGTTAGCCGTGCTGGTCTGAAGCAGCAGAACAAAGTTTTGCGTCCAGTGACACCTTTAAGACCAACAGAGTTTTATTCATGGTATAAACTTTTGTGTGCAAGCGCACCTCTTCAAATACAATTAAATGGAAGTTACCAATCCATACATATAGGTAGAGGGTGAGCAGTAAATTGGCATACAGCATAACAAAGGTGTTTTAACAGATTCAAGGACCAAACAAGAATAACAAGCTTAGTTTATACGATTACCATTTGTTTGGATTTAATTCCAGGGGAAACCATAGGGAAGGAAATAAATATGTCAAAATTGGAGATTGATGGGCAGATGTCCTTAATTGTGGAACCCTGAGAGTAATGACTGGTAATTTCCATTTCATTTTATCCGAAGAAGTGTGCATGCACGCAAGAGCTTGAATAAAGCTTTTTTTGGTCTTAAAGGTGTCACTGGGCTCAATTCTTTATCGTATATTTGCATTTTCATCGTATGCGTGAAGTTGCTTCTTCCAGATGCTTTTTGATGGAATTAAAGTAGTGGCAAGCAAATGGCTACAACCATAGAAAAAATCAAGACACCTGGACATCTAAAGACCCTTCTTCTATATTCTTCCAAGTGTAGAATGGGGGATAAGCTGAAGTTGAAAAAATGACAGCATATATTGTGGCTTATCAGGCAGGTATAAAATTGCTTCAAGGTAAAAAATGTATTTAATTTTTTTTCCGACATGACATTTTATCATAAACTTGAAATGTAACAGTTAAAGGACCACAAATATAATGAAGTCATAACCCAGATGCCTTTGTAAATACAAGGGCTAAGGCTGATCCAGGTGGGGGAAGTTCCTGAACATTTGGGAATGGAGCCGGGGGAGGGCAGGGACCTCAAATAGGTATATTGGCATACAGTCCACCTTCCAAAACTGCCATTTTCTCCAGGGAACCTGATCTCTGTAGTCTGGAAATCAGTTGTAACTCCAGGAGATATCCAGATCCCACCTAGTGGTTGGCAACCTTAGGGGGCTCCCATGGAGGATTGCAGTGGGCAAAGTGCAACTTTCTTGCCATTTCCCCTCTTGCTGGAGCCCAAAATATGCCCAAATGCTGCTCCTGAGGGACACGGGGGGTTGGAGATCTACTGCAGGAGAGGGGTATTTGTGAAAATTACCCCTTTCCATCTATAGAAAATAGGGTTGTCAGACTGGGAATCCTCCAGAATTACATTTACTCTCCCAATTACAGAGACCATTTTCCCTGGAGAAAATGACTGCTTTGGAGGGTGGACTCTATGGGCCTCACCAGGGTTGCGTCCCCAAATTGGGGTTGCGTCCCCAAATCTCCAAGAGTTTTCCAGCCTACTTTGACATCATTCAGAATGGGTACTTTTAATGGAGCCATCTCCTACCTGGTAACGTTGCCTAGCAAAGCAAAGCAAAGGAAGTCCAAATTATTCTCTTAAGGACATCCTTTTCTTCCCTTTCTCCTCCTACAGTTGCTATATGCTTGATCCTTTCTCTTTGTTTTGGGCCTGAAAGAAATTAGCCGTTCTCTTAAGTCAAGCTCCAGGCCTTCTTCCTCCTGCTGCTGGCCAGACGCACTCAGGGTTATACCTCTGCAGCTGTTAACACACAGGACAAACTTTATTAACTGCTCATGCTCCATGACCTTTGCTCTCTAGGTGCACACTGATTTGAGCCATTATCTTTAATATTTAATGCTGTTCTCTGCCGTTTTTTAAGTCTCCTCTTGTGTTTTGCTGATATGATTTCATTTGGTGAATACATTAATGTATTATCTTTATTTATTTGTATTATTTTCATTTGTTTACATTACTTATACCCTGCTCATCTTACTAAAATTCAAGGCACATTACGCAGTATAGGTCAAATACAATCAACAGGATGGGACAGCCAATAAAGCAGTAGAAAAGAGTAAGAGTCCAGTAGCACCTTAAAGACTTAACATTTAGGGTCCCATAAGGGGAAGAAGATGTTTCAGATTAGCCAGTTGGTCTACAAGATTAGATATGGACCGATTTCCCACTAGCCGCTGCTCTGTCCTCGCTCTTCCTTTCCCCCCGGTTCTATGTGTATCAATTTCCCACTACTTGCGGCACGGCCTCATTTTGCCCCGCAGCTTCACCCGATTTCCCCTGCATCTTCTCGATCCTGTTTTTTGAGGATCGAGAAGACGCGGGGGAAATTGGGTGAAGCTGTGGGGCAAAATGCGGCTGCACAGCAAGTAGTGGGAAACTGACACATAGAATCGGGGGAAAGGAAGAGCGAGGACAGAGCAGCGGCTTGTGGGAAATTGGATTTTTCTAAAAAAAACCATAATTAAGCAAACCTAGAAAGATATCTTTGAATTCCTGTGTCTTCTGATCCCGGTCTATTCACTGTGGTTTGTATCTTTGATTCATCTGGCAAAATTCCCTGGAGGATAATCTTTCATCTAAGTGTGTCATCCATGTTGTTTGGAACTAGTATTTTGCTTTGTTTAGCTGAACAGCCTTCACTTTTGCAATTTCCTGTAAGTCTATTTTGCTCTTTGATGCGACTGCCCCAAATTAGGGTTGTCGTCCATGAAGGCTTTTACCTCAGTTGTATATTCAAGCATCTGAATGCTAGTTTTGTGGAAAACCTCAGACGCTGATCTTAAACTAAAGGACAATCTTAACAATAGAAATGGGTATCATGGGTAACATCTTCCTCCAGCTATATTTTGTACGACACTGGGAAACATCCTTGACTAGTACATATCTGGAGAATCACCTCCTCCCATTAGGGCTACCAACTCTGGGTTGGGAAATCCCTAGAGATTTGGAGGTGGAGCTGAGGGGAGAGGGAACCTTAGGGGGTTATAACGTCATAGAGCCCAGCCTCCAAAACAAGTCATTTGCTTCAGGGGAACTCTTTCTATAGTCCAGAGATCAGTTGTAATTCTGGGAGACATCCGTTTCCCACATGAAGGCCAGCAGCCCTGTCTCCCATACTTTTCAGCCATCAGTTAACATCCTCCTCCCAAGCTCTGCTTTCTGTGCCCCCGCCTTCAGAGGAAAGCCAGGTGGCAATTAGAGACAAGGTGTTGCCCATGGTGACCCCTCTCCTTACGAATTCTACCCTTTTCTATTAGATGGTGGAATACAACATTTCTTTTTACCCCAGCTTTTAATGTAGGGTTTTGTTTGTTTTAATCTATTTTATGGCCTGCTTCTTGTCTGAACCTGTTTTAATGATATTTTTATGTTGTTCCTGTTCTTGGCTTTAAAAAAATATTGATATTTGTGATCCGGTAATTTTTTTTCCTTTGTAAGCTCTCATCAATCAGGACTCTGGAGAGGTGGCATAATAATCTTCTAAATTAAATAAATACTTCTTCACAGGCTTCTATCAAAGTGTTAATACATTAGGTTTTTTTCTCCCTCTGGCTGTCAGCAGTGAACATTTCCTCCAGAAGGTCAAACTCCGCACAAGGGTGGAGGCCAAAGATGAACTGCTTACCTCTGGATACCACCACAGTCTTCTGACTGTTTCCTGAGAGCAGCAGGACCATTTCCGCAGTAGTGGAATTCCCTGCATTGATACTTTAAAAACTGCTCATTATGTGAAATTTTCCACAGTAGATTTTTCTCCTTCTTACTCCGTGTTTTCGGAATCCCCAGTTTTAGCGAGTTCCTAAAACGTGGGGTCAGAAGAACAAAACTTCAGGTTTGCACATGGTGAGGAAAAATCTATTGCAGAAAATTTCACATAACACACAGTTTTTAAAATGTCAATGGGTGCGTTCAGATGCTCCATTTGAACCGTTTCGGCACTCTTCAGTAACGGATTTTATGTGCACGTTCACACACCCAACATCTGCGCACCACCCCCAGCCGTCGCTTTCCGGATCAAACACCCTTTAAAATAGAGGATTTTGATACCAGGTCCCCAAGTGGTATTTTCCTGATTCTCCGGTTCTAGCCACACTTTTCTGACATCTGATTGCTCCTGTGGTGTTGAGCCAGTTCCGGCTGCTTCAACCCCCTCCCCTCTGGAAAGCTGCCATGGAAGCCCGAGGCTTCCACTTTTCGTCCACCATTTTTTTAATGCCTCGGTGGTGTGCGTATAGGCGGAGCTCCACTCCTAAGTTAATAAAACCAAAGTTTAAACAGTGCCCAGTTTTAGTGTTTAGACGAGTTCGGGATCTCATGGAGGCCAGTTTCGGGGTAAAAGTTTAAAAGGGAAGTCTTCATTTAAAGGGAAGTATGGAAATCGCTGTTCTGCACATGTGTGAAAATTTTAGTTCTACAGATGGCTGCCTGTGCACATGCTTAAACTGAGAGAGAGAGAAAGACACCAATGCACACTCCTGCGTGTGGACGGTGGGGAGCAATGTGGCTGCGCAGCAATCTGGAACAAGGAGGTGAGTGTGATCGTGATTCTCTGGGTTAAAAAAAAATGCATCAGGACCGGAGCAATTTAAACCACTCCCAGCATGCCGTCTGACCGCACCCAATGTGGGGAATTTCACTACTGCAGAAATCATAGTCTTAAATCCCCCCCCCCCCAAATTGGAACTATTCCTTTATTAAAGTCTTGATTTTTTACTCTAAACGTTTACTTATCTCTTACAGCTCTGCATTTCAGTTACTGCTAATACATTTGCCAGCTCACCCTTAGCATGCGTGTGAGTTTACTGGTTATCCAAACTTGTGTGTCCGTAGGTTCCTCCCTTGATGAAGTTCAAAAACAGCTCTTCGTCACCCGCAAAGTCTCTTTCTGGACTTGGCTTAGATCCCATGGAAAATCTCCCCTGACAGAAGGGATTTCCATCAGTGGGGCAGGACTTCCTTGCCTCCCTGCTATGTTGCAGCCCCAAATGCCTCCTGAAATGCTGTTCTTTAGGGACAGGAAGAAGCAGCCCCCTCTAACGGGAGGGGAAAGATGACAAAAATTGCATCCTCCATCATCAGCAGAAATTTCCTTGTGGCTCCAACTCAGTATGTGTATTTTCCTATCTGCGCTGTATGATTTGGCATAATGAAGTTTCATCTTAAAACCTGGGCACCTCTTATATACACACTACCAATTACATCTTTTTATTTAAAATATTTACATACCAGCCCTTCTGCTGAACATCTTGAAGCCCAAAGTGGGTAACACCTACATTAAACAATGTGTTAGAAAAAAAAACATTAAAAGACCAGATATACATTAAAACCAAATCGGACCAATCTAAAATAATTTATGCCCCTCTAACAGGCTCTTTCCCCTTTGTCCAGGCAGCACAAAAAGCTCTATGAAATAACTGCACTGTGGAAGGTAGAAGGCAACGCCTATCTCTGCTGGGAGGCTATTTCACAAGCATGGAGCAGCCACTAAAAAAGCCTGCACCTGGACAAAAAACGTGCCCTTAAGAAAGGGAATACTGACAACAGACCTTGCTGGGAAAAATGAAGCTGTGGCATAACCTCCAAATTAGTCATTTCTTGCAGTTTTCTAGGCAGTTCTAACAGTTGCCTGTCACATAGTTGTGCTATATCCCAGAATATGCAGGTCTGTGTTCTTCTGTTTGGCATGTCTGAATTTACTCTTCCTTTCTCTTAGCAAATGCTCATGTTTAACTTACTAGGAACACAAAAGGGGAAGCTTTTGACTGAAATAACAGAAACGAAGATAACACTGCACAGTAAACAATCGCCATATAAACAATAATGAAACTAAACAGCTGGATTATATCAAAATTGTGTATTATGTTATTCATACTAGTAAGTGAATTTACTAAAAATAAATATTTTTTAAAATAAATTTTATTACGTTTTTAAGATACACAAGGATAGGGAAGAGGAAAGGGGCAGGGGGAAGGGCAAGAACAAAAGTAATGATTTTCTGCATGTAACTTCCCTCTGCTTGTCATTTCATGTTATACACCGATAAGCAGTGAGGTTTAAAAGTTCATAAAAGCTTCTTAATATTATAATATTAGAAAGTTCATATCTTTATATTTCTCTCTTATCCAATTATAAAATGGAGTCCATCGTCCAACAAAGTCGTCTTCCATTTGCCCTTTTAACATTTAAGTCTATTTGTCCATTTCCACACTTTCCATAGTCTTTGCTATTAGATCATGTTCAGATTCAGAAGGTGTTGATGGAAGTTTCCAGTAAGTTGCAAACAAGATTCTCTAAATATGAATATTCTATACATAAATCTTACATTGATACAAATAAGCACAACGGTTATTACAAATAAGCACAATGGTTATTACAAATCCATTATTACAATTCTGTTCAGAAAGAATACATGCTAATGCAATGAAGCCGATACAGGCGTCCGTGAAGAAGCAACATTCGTAATCATCTATCCGCTAAAGTCCATTTCCAAATAAACTAAGGTGAGTTTGACTAGAAGCCCAGGAGATGATTTTTTGTTCTTGTGAACTATTGGATTGTCTGGGATACAAAACATTCACGTTGGGTTCCAGCTCGGAGAAGATTGTCTTTCTGTTGACAGTGAGATTTTCTGATGAAGATCGATGGAAACGGGAGCAGACCTAGGCTTCTGGTCAAATTCATGTTGTTTCTTCATGGACATCAGTATTGGCTTCATTGCATTAGCATGTATTCTTTATGACAAGAATTGTAATAATGGATTTGTAATATTGATTGTGCTTATTTGTATTAATTTAAGACTTATATTCAGAATATTTATATTTAGTAAATTCGCTCACTAATATAAATAACACACAATTTTAATATAATTCAACTGTTTATTTAGTTTCATTATTGATTATTTTTACATTGATTGATTACAGTGCACTGTTATGTTTGTTTCCGTGTTTGACTTACAGCATCTTGAAATAATGTAATCTTTAGTAAGGAAATTGGTTCACACTTTGTATATTTTCAAGTGTGTAAGTCTTCTGCTGTTCCTTGCTCCTTCAGAGGACACATTCTGAATATGTACCTTTTATAAGTAACACTGTGTAGGAGCTATGATATTCCTCAAACAACTGCATGCCTGTCTCCGAATTTTCTGCTTCAATTTCCCACCATCTTCAGGGAATGCAACATATACTGAAGGTATCTGACAAGGATCACTCCAACATAACGGCTTCTGTAACTTACAACTCAGACTAATGTTCCCAAATCTAATTTCTAGAGAACCGTTTACTTTTATAGCTGTACAGGCTACCATTTTAGTTTAATTTCCACCACCACACCCAGATCCTCCAGCAACTTGTATCACTGGCATCACGTGTTGCTGTCTTAAGGGAGCCTAGAGCCTTTGGCTGTGGAGGAACCTCTCTCTGAGCCAGGTCCTTGGAGTGTGTGCTCTTATGGAATGTTCACAAACATTCCAACAGCTCAGGTAAGGAAATGGTTATAATTTTTGCGCCCAGTATCTACAGGAGAAAGGAAACTGTCTGGAATTAAAACATCATATAGTCTCCTTAAGGAGATAAGAACATAAGAACATAAGAGAAGCCAATGTTGAATCAGGCCAATGGGCCATCTAGTCCAACACTCTGTCACACACAGCGGCCAAAATATACCAGGTGCCATCAGGAGGTCCAGCAGTGGGGCCAGGACACTAGAAGCCCCCTCCCACTGCTGCCCCCTTTAGCACCAAGAATAGAGTGCATCACCTGCCCCAGACTGAGAGTTCCCATCTATACCCTGTGGTTAATAGCCACTGATGGACTTCTGCTCCATATGTTTATCTAGGATCTTTATGAGGCATTGTGAAGGCTGGGAAAAAATCCCGGGTGGATCAGGAAGCACAGGGTATCCTTCCCTCAGCTACCTCAGTAACTGGATGGAGAAACAGAAATTTGAGCAGAGGTAAGGTTGATTAAGAGATGCTGGGACCAGTGTTCCCTCTAAGCTGAGTTACTGTGAGCTAGGTCACAGATTTTTAGCCTCTGGCTCACACATTTTTGCCTTCGCTCAGGAAGGATGGCTCCAGAGCAAACTAATTTATGCAGTAGCCAAATCACCTGCTCACAACTTTAATGCCAGTAGCTCACAAAGTAGAATTTTTGCTCACAAGACTCCACAGCTTAGAGGGAACATTGGCTGGGACCCCACGTTATGGTAAATTTAACAGGCCCTACAGCACTGACCCCCAAACTTATAATTTAGTCATTTTTATTCATTATTTTGTATCAAAAAGCAGCTCGTAATCTGAAGCCCTTACCTAGCTTCTGCATAAAGCTAGTTCTGTAGGTCTAGCTTGAGAAAAAGGGCCCACAGAAAAGGCAGCTGAGAGAGGTAAAGAAGCCTGACAGAATTTAAGAATTGCTCTGAATGGAAGTGACTCCCCAGGGTCTCAGGCTATGGTCTTTCATGTTACCTACTACCTGATCCTTTTAACTGGAGATACCAGGAACTGAACCGGGAACCTTCTACATATCAAGATGTTCTACCACTGGGCTACAGCCCCTCCCCGAATGAAAATTGTGAGAGAGGGTGAAAGGCTGTCTGAGCAGAAATGCTGTAAGAGTCAGTGAGGGTATAACAGTAAGTGGGTTGAAAAAAGACCCCTGAGGGAACCAGGTTCAGATCCCTGGGACCAGTCACTGTATCTCAGCCTAACGTATCTCACAGGATTCTTGTGGAGAGAAAATGGAGAGAAAAAGAGAATCACGTGTGGCTTCTGTATCACTACAGCAGTGCCAAAGTGCAACAAAAGGCTTGAATTCCACATTCATAATTGAACAAACTAGCTAATGCATTGGCTGCAAGCTCTGAGAGTATGCACAAGATTGTAGGCGCCCAATGCCTTACGCACTCTTACTTTTCGTATACAGTACACTTAACAGTTATTTATCTGCAAACTTCTAAGAAAAACCTGTATTTATTTGCCCTTCTGCCTTAGACTCCCAAGGCAGCTCATGATAAGACTCATTTTAATCAGCTGTGGGGGAAAAAAATAAGGATTCTTTGCTTTAACTGAGTGGTTACAGGGCAGGGAGAGAAAGGAGACAAGGAACAACGGAGCCAGCAAGCCACTTACCTCGACCAGATGCTGCTGCAATGAGAACATTTCACGTATTGGTACTACACTATCATAATAGATTGTGGTTGAAAAGGAGGATAAGAATTCCGCACTTCACCTACAGTGTACTGTACGAAGCGTTTGAAAGCCAGGTCCTCCACCACCCCCTTTACAAATACTTCCTCATATGAGAAGAGATTCTGTGCACAACACTACCACCTAGTGGCCTGCCAGAAGAACAGCCTCCTGGAATCCCAGTGGACCCGAAGCATCTTTCCCACTGAGAGTTTCATTTGCAAGCTGAAGGTGTGCCTCAATAATGAGGATCCGGCTTACGAAATACATGCTCTGCTTCTCTCCAGGCTGGACTATCCGTAACAAAATCATCGAGCTGGAAGGGCCATACAGGCCATCTAGTCCAATGCAGGATCAGCCTAGAGCACCCCTGAGAAGTGTTTGTCCAGCTGCTGCTTGAAGACTGCCAGTGAGGGGGCTCACCACCTCCCTAGACAGCCAGTTCTGCTACTGAACTACACTATTTATTTATTTATTTGATTTCTACCCTGCCCTCCCCGCCAAGGCAGGCTTAGGGCGGCTTACAAACATTTCATAAAATACAATTAAATTCAGTTAGAAACCTATCATAAGCATCTAAATTACTTACAATAACAGTCATTTAAAACATAGACACAAAGGCAGATCCAGAACTATCCAGGAAATTTACAGAAATTGGTAACCAGGTCACCAAGGTCCACGCACCAATGTCGTACACACGATGCACCAACAACTTATTATGTTTCACAACCACATTTCACTTGTCGCATCCAATTCCGGAAGTGCACTCATGTTGGGGTTTGAAAAACATCACAGACAATCTTTGCTGTCTCATCAAAAAAAGTAAGACTGGGTGCAATAAAATAACTTGCTGTTAGACTAAGGCACATTTTACAGAGGCACTTTGAGATCCTTCGTGACCCACAAAATATGCACACATCCCAATGTGTGTGTCCGCTTTTGATGAGTGTAGCAAACCATACTGTTAAAAAAATAAAATAAAAATATCCAGCTGGTACAATTCTGCCCATAATCTAAGCCCATTATTGCAAGTCCTGTCCTCTGCTGCCTGCAGGAACAGCTCCCTGACCTCCTCTAAGTGACAGCCTTTCAAATATTTTGAGAGCAATCATGTCCCCCCCTCAACCTCCTCTTCTCCAGACTGAATACTCCCAAGTCTTTCAGTCTTTCCTCTTAGGACTTGGCCTCCAGGCCCCTGATTATCCTGATTGCTCTCTTTTGCACCCACACAGTTCTGTCCCCATCCTTTTTGAAGTGAGGCCTCCAGAACTGCACACAATACTCCAAGTGAGGCCTAACCAATGCGGCATACAGCAGAACTAGGACATCTTGCAGTTTGGATGTTATGCCTCTGTTGATACATCCCAAAGCCTCATTAGATTTTTCACTGCTGCATCATACTGACTGCTCATACTTAGCTTACAGTCTACCCGGACCCCAAGATCTTGTTCACACACTGCTATCCAGAAGTATCCAGTATGTGTGCTTCTCATTATTGTTACCCAGATGTATAATTCTGCACTTATCCTGGTTGAATTGTATCCACTTTTCCAATGTGTTCAGATCTCGTTAAATTCTATCTTC
The DNA here is from genome assembly GCA_029375565.1 of Gekko gecko. Classification (NCBI taxonomy): domain Eukaryota; kingdom Metazoa; phylum Chordata; class Lepidosauria; order Squamata; family Gekkonidae; genus Gekko; species Gekko gecko. Next base: position 26,002,251 of record JAPDNY010000006.1, on the reverse strand, counting down.
TGGGTTGTTCGCTGTTCCTCCCAGTTTGGTGTCATCTGCAAATTTAATGAATGGTCCTTCCAGCTGCTCAGCCAGATCATTTATCAAAAGATTGAAAAGTACCAGGCCCAGAACCTGAACCCACTGGAACCCCACAGGACACCTCCCTCCAATCAGATGAAAAACCATTGACAACTACTCTTTGGCTGCGGTTCTCCAACCAATTCCCTACCCGCCCAACTATCGTAGAGTCCAGTCCACAGTTCTCCAGTTTACCCATCAAAACACCATTGGGAACTGCAGGAATGAGGGTTCCAAAGAACGACACAAGACATGAATCTGCAGAAATCTGTCTGAGCTACAGCATCCATCTGACCGGAATAGCTCATCAGCGCTTTATTTAGCTCCCCTTTTCTCCCTCCCCCCATCATGTATCCCAAAGAGTTACAAGTTACAGGCATACTGTGAATTCTGCTGCGTATGTAGAAAGCTGCTACTACAGAAACATACTGTGAACTAAAAGAACATTATGTGCTTTGCCAAACAGCCTGTCTCCTTATCTTCACCCGACTGTAGCTGAATTTCTGCTCACAGTAATCTCATGTGCTTTTGTTGGCACCTTGTGCATTTACTCCTCAATTTCCCTGTGCGGACAATAACCTCCGGGCTTGCCTCACAGAAGTCAGCCTCTCTTTTTTTTTATAAAACAAAATTTTATTGGGATGCGCTCAACATTTTCAACGTTACCAATACAATTTGAAAAAATTTCCATCCCACCTCTGTCTTTAGTATCGTACATTATCTTCATTTTAATTCTTGGCTTCTTTCCTGCCCAGATGAATTTAAAGATTTCTCTTTGCCATTTCACCAACACTTTCACATCTTTCACAATTGGTATTGTCTGGAACAAAAACATTAACCTGGGCAGTACATTCATTTTGACAACGGCAATTCTTCCAAGAAGAGACAATCTAAGATTTTTCCATTTTTCTAAGTCACTCTTTATCGAAACCCACAGTTTTTCATAATTATTCTTAAACAAGTCTATATTTTTCATTGTAATTTCAACTCCCAAATACTTAACCCTTTTAACCACTTCACATTCTGTCACGTTTTGTAACATTTGTTGCTTTGTACCTATCATATTTTTACACAATATCTTGGACTTATTCTTATTTACATAGAACCCTGCGAGATCACCAAACTCTTTTACTTTTTCAAATACCTTAGGCATATTATTAACAGGATCTTCAACAATAAACATAATATCATCCGCAAATGCTCGTAGTTTATATGAAAAACCTCTAACATTCAAACCTTTTATGTTATCGTCATCTCTGACCATTTGCAGCAAAATCTCCAAAATCCAGATAAATAGCAATGGTGACAGGGGGCAACCCTGTCTGGTACCTTTTCTAACCCGGAACACTTCTGTTGGTTCTGCATTCACAATCACCGTAGCTTTTTGTTCTTTATATATTGATTGAATCATTCTTGTAAATTCTGCGCCCATCTGGGATTTCTCAAACACTTTAAACATAAATTCCCAATTTAAATTATCAAATGCCTTTTCTGCATCCAAAAATAAAAAGCCAACTTCTTTTTCCGGGTGTTTATCATAATACTCAATTGCGTCTAAAACAACCCTCATATTGTCTTTTATTTGTCTATTTGGTAAAAATCCGGCTTGATCTTCAGCAATAGTATCTTTCAAGAACCCTTTAAGGCGCTCTGCTAATATTTTTGCAAAAATCTTATAATCGTTGTTTAACAGTGAGATAGGTCGATAATTCTTTACATTTGTTAAATCTTGCGTTTCTTTCGGAATTAAGGTGATCGCAGCTTCATTCCAGGAATCTGGAATCTTCCCAGTTCTTCTAATTTCGTTTAAAAGAATCTCTAACACCGGAACCAGGTCTTCATGAAGTTTTTTATAAAATTTAGCTGAAAAACCGTCCGGACCTGGAACTTTGGAAATCTTTGCCTCTCCTATTGCTTTACTGATTTCTTCTTTAGTTATTACAGCATTTAATATTGCTTTCATTTCTGGGCTTGGTTGTATCAAATTAACCTTAGATAAATAGTCTTGCATCTTTTGCAGATCCACTTGTTTTGCTTGAAAAAGAGTTGCATAATATTTATAAAATTCCCTCCAGATCCCTCCTGGGTCTGAGATTTCTTTATTTCCATCTTTCAATTTAGTGATTGTTTTATTCTCTCTTCTTTTCTTCAATTGCCATGCCAAATATTTACCAGGTTTATTTGCACCTTCAAAGGACTTCTGTTGCAATTTTTTCAAGTTCCAATATACTTCTTTGTTTAACCTCGCCTCATATTGTTCCTTTAAAATCCTCAATTCTCTCAAAATCTTCTTTTTGCCAGGCCTTTTCTTAAGCTCCATTTCTTTTTTCCATAATCTCTTTATCTATTTTCAATTGTTGTTTCTTTTCATTATTATTGATTGCAATCAGATGTCCTCTCATCACAGCTTTATAGGCCTCCCATACCGTTTGCGTCTGTACATCCTTGTTTAAATTCAGTTGAAAATATGTTTGGGTTTCTGACCTTATTTTGTCCACAATATTTTGTTTGTCCAGCAAATCCTCATTGAGTCTCCATCGGAATTTCTTTCTTTTAACATACGTTGACCATTTTACTGGACTATGGTCAGAGAGAATTCTAGGTAACATCTCGATTTTGCGTGTCTGCAAGATCAAGTTCTCAGTCATCCACATCATGTCTATCCTTGAGAAAGATTCATGTCTTGATGAGTAAAAGGAATACTCTCTATCCTTGGGATTTTTAACTCTCCAAGCATCTTCCAGATGTTCGTGTTTAACCAGTTGAAAAAAGACTTTCGGAAGTTTGCCCATGCCTTCGTTTCCTTTTTGGGATTTTCTATCAATAACATTATTAACAGTACCATTAAAGTCACCCATTAATATCATTTGCTCATAGGTTAGCTGTCGTAGCTGTTCCCACAAATCCTGGGAAAATTTTTCCTTCACACCATTTGGAGCATAAAGGTTAACAATTAAAGTCTTTTTGCTCTGCAGCACGGCTTCTACCGCCAAAAGCTTCCCTTCATTATCTTTAAAAACTTCTTTTGGTTCCAATTCCTTTTTAATATATATAACAACTCCTTTTTTCTTTTGGGAGGAGAGGGAATAAAACTCCTCTCCTAATCTTTTTTGAATCAAAAATTTAGCATCAGTTTTTTTAATATGTGTTTCTTGCAAACAGACAATATCACATTTTTGTTTTTCCAACCAAAGTCTAACATTTTTTCTTTTTGGGGGTGAATTAAGTCCATTGACATTCCATGATATAATTTGACTCTCCATGTTGTTTTTGTACTTATTTATCAGAGTCTTTAAAGTTATCATTGATGAATCTGGTCATTTGCTCTACTGACTTGATGGTGACTCTCTTCTGCTTGAATGTAAAACTGACACCTTTTGGAATTTCCCATCTGTATCTTATACCCTCTGTTTTCAGTTCGTCAATCAAGTCTTTAAAGAGTCGTCTATCCTGAAGAATTGCTCTGGGTAGTTCCTTTAATATCATGATTTTCTTGTTGTCAATTGTGAAATCTTCCTGAAACTGTTGCTTAAATAAATCCTCCTTCAGTTTTTTGGATATAAACTGGACAATCACATCTCTGGATAATTTTTTCCTTTGCGCAATCGCAGAGTTGACTCTGTACACCACATCAATCTGTGCCGCCACCTTCTCCTCTTCCATTTTTAAAAAATCTGCAACAGCATTCACCATAACAGAGTGGATGTTCTCACTTTTGTCTTCAGGGATCCCCCTGAATCTCATATGGTTAAGCATTGCATTATATTGGACCATCACATTAACTTTTTCTGTTTCTATAGCAACCTCAGCAACATTGGATGCCACTCTCTTCACTCTTTCATCCATCTCATCTGCTCTTTTAGTCAGCATCTGTATCTCTTTTGTAATCCCAGATAGGTCCTTTTTCAAGTCTGATACTTCTGTTACTAATGTTTTTTCCATCTTTTGTAACGCGTCCATCACTCGTTTCTCCATCGCTTCCATCAGGCCCTGTAGCTTCTTTTCTTCTTTAGCAGCCATTTTCGGGGAGGACCAGGAATTTGCCCTCTGTCGTTGCCGCAGATCGTAAGCCGTTGTTTAAAATTCACCTAACACTTACATCAAATTAAAGTCCTTCTTATGCCCACCTAAATCGCTCTAATTTCACTTTTTTCTATTAAGTCTTTTGGTTAAAATCGAAGTATAATTTTTCTGACCTTCTCAAAATGGCGGGCGCAATTTCTCTATGGTAGATGGTTCTTCCGGTTACTCACTTCCTGTCCGGCAATCTTAGTTGTCCCCCTTGCCTCTGGTTTCCTCCCTTCTTCCGGCCTCCTTGGTCTTCTCTAGGAAATATTACTTGTCTGGTCTGAGGTCACTTCCTATTCTGGCGATTTCTGCTGCAGTTAGAGTACTTTTCCACACTAGTTCTCGCGGGGCTTGCTGTTAGTTTCTATTTTAAAGTCAATATTCCAACCGCAGGAATGTTCAACAAACCGGCTTTTTGGCCTTTTTTAGCTATTTAACTGCTCTTTTTCGGAGTCGGTGTTAGTACAAAAGATACAGCATGATCATGCGCTTCATCGGATGTTGTTTACTCTCGGCCAAAATGCGTCTCCGGTGAGCAATTTTAAAAAGTTACCTTCAAAGTCCGTGTCTTGTTATAGCAGTGTTTCCTTGATATCAGTTTCTGTAGAATGTCTTGGAAGTCTGGGTCATGCGTTCTTATGTTGAGAATCCAACTCGGTGGGGTCTTGTAGAGAATTTCTGAAGTGCCTTCTAGGGGGAGGGGATCAAGGCTGGTCGCGACGCTCTTTAAAGCCCCGCTATCAGCCAATCTCAACTCCCTCTCGGGCCAAGGCTCGCTGCCAGTCACCCCCTGCCTGGGGGGATCTGCGGTGGGCTATATGAAACCCACCCTGTCGTCAAGACCCTCTGTATGCTCTGGGAGCTCTGAGAGCAAGCCAGAACACGTCAGGACGCCATGAATCCCAGACTGGAAGCCAGAAGTCAGCCTCTCCACAGGGAACCTTGTCGAAAGATTTACTGGAATCCAGGTAAGCAACACTGATAGCATTCCCATGATCCAGTAAGGCCACCACTTGCTGGCCCTTAAGTGCATATAACATCTCTGCTCTATATTATGTGCCAATTTGTTTCCAAGCCTTCACCATGCCATCCACCTTCAGTGATAAGAGAATTCAGAAAGAGCTGCTACTTTCCTTCTTTTTCTCTGCATATGATTCTTATGCAGGGATTTAGAATGCTCCAGAGCTCAGGAGCTCTCCCCACTCCCCTCTGTCTTGAGGGTCATATGACAGAGGTGGGAACAGCACTCTTCCCTCAGTTCTTGCTTTGCCCCTATGAGGAGAGGAGGGGCTTCCAGAGTTTTCTGTGATAGCTTTCCTGATGAGGTTACTTTGATCAGAGTTTTGTTCTTTTTCTTCAGCCTGACAAGGATGATGGCACTTTTCAAGAAGTGCAGTGAGTGTGCAACCAAAACGGCTCAGAATGATAAACGTAATTCTTGCTTGAATGCCTGAGGGAAGGCCATAATACAGCCACGAGCCCGGCATGCCGCCTCCTGACGACTAAGTCTCACAATGATAGAGTGCAAAGACTTAAGGCAGCCTTGTGGGAAAGAGCTCTGGATGCTTGGATGCATGAGGGGAGAAACGGGCTCAAACTGATAAGGGACCCGGAGCACTATCGTTTCATCAGTTGTGGAATCGGTGGAGAAATCGCCCAATGCACAGCATATGGAATTGGAGCGACCACCTAAAAAAGCAAAAAAGAAAACCAAACAGGCACCTCAGGAATTCCCCTCAGCATTGAGCTTCACCTCGATGTCAACCTTCGCCTATCTCCTTGGTGTCAGCATTCTAGGTCCTCTCAATGTCATCCGTCCACATCGCCTAGATGTTGACAATCTGCATCCCCTAGGAGTCGACAGTCTATTTTGCTTCAGTGTCGACACTCCCCTCAGCATCAACATAGCTTACCCCATTGATATCGATTACCAGACTCACCCTGAAGCTGAAGATCTACCTCTTCAAGACACTTTTCAGTATCGCCGACTCAACGTTGGCCGTCCCCTACAGTGATCACAGTTTAAGGGCTTTTGAGGCCAAAAACACCACCCATATCACATGTTCCAGTGTCTCCTCGGTCATTGGACAACATCTTGGAAGTGCCTGCATCTCAACATATAGCCTCTCAAGTGGAGCAGCATCGCAAAACAAACCTGCTGGCTGCAGACTCTTGGTGTCCTCCCCAAGGCCCATGGTTTCCTTACGCTTTCATGTGTCCTCTGCAATGGGGTGCATGGACCCAAGTTTGCCTTTTTCTAGCTATGGGATGCCTCCACAAACCATTCATGAAAAAAGTTTTTTAAAAAATTGCTTTTCTAAAATACAAATCTACAGGGTTAGGGGAGTGGATGCAAACTAAAAATTAAGAGTAGCAAGGATCATACTACAATTATTTAAAAGATTTTTGATATTTCCCTTTTGCCCACATGGTAAAAAGTGAAAATTAATTATAAAAAAGTATAAAGCAAACAATCACAATCTTATCCTACTGTAGTGTATACATCTTAGCTTTAAGTTTATGTGTTAAAGATAAACATCAGGTTATCAAAATTAATCTATTTTGGTTTTTTCTTTCCTCTAAGCTACTTTTTGTCAAAATCCAGTTTAATTTTTATAGGCGGCAGCAGAGGTTTCCCACACACCCCAGGCTACGACTCCCCTTCAAGGAGTCGAGAGGGCCCAAGATCAACTCAGACCCGTCCCAATCGGCAGGATTTGTGGGGTCACTCACATCAGAGCTTTGATGGAGTGCACCTGCTCGCAAGCCGCCAAAACCGGAAGTGATTCATGACAAAAGTTAACATAGCTCCAAGGGGACTAGACACTAGACCAAAGAGTGAGAGGTTTATCAACTTTCAGAGTCTGAAGAGGGTCTGACAAAGGTTCAGAAGCCACTTCAGTGCCATCCCCAGATGACGTGGTGGGAGAATCATCAGCACCCTCACCAACCGAAGATATTCAGCTCTGTTCAGAGCAGCTTATACGCATGGTGAAGGCCTTAGATTTAATTACCTGTCTTGCGAATCTCAGCCTGCAGACCCGATCATGAAGTCCTCTACACACCAGACTTGGGGCCAGTATCCCTTCCTTTCCAGAAGGCTTCCAGAACGTTTGGGCAGTAGTTTGGTCCAAACCTGTGTCTGGTCCTGCTTCTGTCCGAAAGTTAGAGAATCTTTAGAGCAAGGGTGTCAAACATGTGGCCCGGGGGCCACATCAGGCCCCCAGAGGGATTCTATCAGGCCCGCAGTGGAACTGGCTGTCTTCTGCTTCTTCTTCCAGTTCTGCTGCTGCTGTGTCATCTTAGGTTTGCAGCTTACAGATACACACCTGCACAGCATACTCAAGATTGCAGCAGCACAGACATTTTGATGCAATAATTCAGAGCAAGAGGTGTCAGTTATCAGACACTGCTAAATAAACAAAATATTGCAAGAGTGCTAATGTCTTAAGCATGGTTTTATTTTAAGCAAAAAAAACACCTTCTTTGTGTTTATGTCCTTTATAAAGTTTGTATCTCTGCTACCTGGCATTATATTTTATGACACACATGGCCCAGCCCAACAAGGTCTCATTTATGTCAGATCCAGCCCTCATAACAAATGAGTTTGACACCCCCGCTTTAGAGGATCAAGGAGGGATGTCTCTACTTTTTCCATCACCCCCTGGCAAACTTATTGGTCTCTGAAACCCTTCCAGCTAGGCAGAGATCAGACTCATAGTCTGCTCCGATGGACAAAGAGGGCTGAAAACTTGACTCTCTCTGCTGCAAAGTTTACTCATCGGGACTGATGGGACTTAAAATGTATAATTTTCTTGCTATAATGAGACATTATCAGATGCAGCTCTGGGAATGTATGTAGCAGTTTTCTGACCTCGACAAGAAACCCATAGCTAGCATGCTACTTTTGGAAGGGCAAAGAGTCGGTAAACAGCAGCTTAATGCCACTAGGCACATAGCTGATTGTAACAGTAGAGTTATGGCATTTGGAGTTGTTTTGAGATGTCACTCTTGGCGAGGTCTTCAGCTTTGCCCCCAGACATCCGTGCCAAGATTCTAGGCAAAGAATTGAAGGCAAAGAATTATTTAGTGACTTGGTATTAGACCATATCTTGGTATTAGACCATATCTGGGAAAAACAAAATTTCAGCAAAATCTCTCAGGGTTACCTCTGCGTCAGCTCCCACTTACAAGTCAAGGTATTTTCCTAGGCAAAGTTTTAGATGGCAATCCAGGTTCTGTAACATGACTGTATGTATCAGAACTCTCAAACTCCCGCAGAAACAATACAGACCAGTTTTCTCTCAGCACTCCCAACCCACGGCTCAGACTAAGCAGAGAGGAAAGCAGCCCTCCCAGTCTCCTAGGCACAAGCAGACAAGGTGTGGTTCCTCTACCTCACTAGTGCAGGGCAAGTTATTTTGGGACAGGTTATCCAATTTTTCAGTTGCACGGGCTCGGTTTACTCAAGATTCCTGGGTTCTCTCAATAATAAACAAGGGTTACTTTCTGGAATTTATTTCTATGCCTCCTTTTCAGCCCCATCGATTCTGATTCAGTTGATTCTATCCTGGCACAAGATGTCTCCACACTTTTGGAAAACAGCTACACCAGCAGCACGGTCTGATCAAGGTGTTTCTTCTAGGTATTTTGCTATAGACAAAAAAGGGGGAAGAGAATGGCCCATCCTAGATCTCAGGGGCCTCAACAAGCATGCACGGGTATTGAAGTCTAGGATGATTTCCCTTCATGAGGTCCTATCACTTCTAACAGGGGAGTTGTGGTTTGCAGCCTTGGACCTCAAAGATGCGTACTTCTGTATTTCTATACATAATTCATGTAGAAAGTTCTTCAGGTTTCTGTTCAATGGCACTATCTGCAAGTACACAGTTTTGCCATTTGGGTTGGCAGCAGCACCGAGGGTTTTCATAAAATGTGACTCTGTGGTAATAGTACATCTCAAGTTACAGGGTTGCACGATCTACCCTTAACGACTGGTCGTTCACTGCCACATCCCCCGAGCTCCTCCAGGAACACCTACACCCTTGTTAACTTTAGAGGAACTGGGATTCATAATTAATTGGTTCTCCCTTTGAGAACCATTGACTTTACAGGGATGTAGGTTGACTCTTCTTCAAATAGAGCATATTTACACAGAGCTTCGACTATTTAATCTGCCATTAAGGCTAGAACAAGAAACAGATTTCAATATGCGAGAAAGACATAAAAGCTTTTGGGACTTACAGTAGCCACAATGGTGGTGGCACCCCATGCCATACTTTACATAGGACTGCTTCAGAATTGGTTTATATGAGTGTTCAACACTTCTAGAGACCAGCAACGGAGAAATTGTCTACACCTTGGATCATCATTAGGTTCGTAGAGTGGTGGACTGACATGGGCAACCTATTGTCAGGTGCTTGATTGGGTGTACAGATTCATGATATATACATTTGCACTGATACCTCCTTGACTGGTTAGGGGGCGCACTGTGGTCCCTATAAAATGAAGGGAAATGGTCTCAGAGGGCATCTACTCTATATATTAACTTGTAGCAGTTAAGAGCCATCAGCTATGCTTTCCTTCCCTTTTCAGCTCTCCTTGCAGGCAGAAACATCCTTCTAGTAACAGACAATATCATGGCAGAATTTCACCTAAACAAGCAGGGGGGCACAGAGTAGCTCACTCCATGCAAAAAGGCATCATATGTCTGGGAATGGGCCTGTGACAAAATGCATTTTTTTTTTTTTTTGAGGTTTAACTGAAGTGAATCTTCACTGAGTTTTAAAAGTTTTTCTCTCTGGGAAGAGACCAGGCAGGAAGGGGGGGAAGTCAGTTCAATTGCTTTCCAGCCTCACCTCAGCCACCTTTTTAGAAATGCTCATAGGTGTACCAAGAGACAACGAGATGGTCAAGGCCCGCCCCCGGAACAGAGATTTGGAAGTATTAAGTACTAGAACGAGTTCAGAAAGAAACTCCTGGAGACTTCAGGAAGTTTATTTGACCCAGCCTGACCTGGTCAGTGGGTGGAGAGAGATGATAAAACTCTTGGGAGCAAAGAGAAAGGGCTCTTTTGTGCTAATTCCATCAAAGCAAACAGAACTCTTAACTGAGGTCTGGAGGAGGCCATCGCTATGTGCTGGCCTGCACATCTGAAAGAGGCCTGAAGGTAATGGAAACCCCGTAGAACATCTGGTAACTTTCTAAGCTAAGGAGCCTACCTTATATTTAACATCTGATAGGGCATGTACAGAGAGAGGGATAGAGGAATTGTGTTTTACCCTTGTCTTTTGTATCCCTTGCTCAATCTGGTGCTCTGCTAAAAGCATACTTGTGAACATTCTTTTTAATAAACGCTTTATAACTTTTGAACCTGGTACTGGTTCTCTGTGCCACACAGACCTCCACTGTCTGGGACACACTATTTTGAAAATGAGCACTAGGAGAAAGGGGAGGTCAGTCAGTTGGCTAGTGGCTGTTCACCCAATGGTGCACAAGGCAGTGAGCTGTCCTTGTGGTAACCGGGAGCTGGGTGGCAGGAGACGCACAGGCAAGGCTGCAGAATTTGGAAAGGAAGCTGGGAGTCCTGATCCTCCCAGTGGGCAATTCCTACAAAGAATAGATGGGGGCAGTGGTTTAATAGAGTGAAAGAAAAGCCCCTCCCAGTGTTGGGAAAACCTTGGAGGGAAAGGGTGAAACAGGGCCTGCAGGTCAGAGCAGGACCATTCTGCCACAAGGCCATAAGACACAAGGTTTCTCTACCTGTCATTCACATAGCAGGAGTAAACAACAGGATAGCAGATTCCCTCAGCAGGGACACCTTAGTGGACCACGTGTGGTAAATCAACTCCAGCTACACAGATTCCTAGACATAGTCTTCTTCACTACCAAATTAACCACCAAGTGCTGCAGTTTTTGTTCCAGGGCAGCCATGCACAGAGATTCTATTGGGGGACACTTTCCAATTCAAATGGGTTGGACACCTTTTTTATGCCTTCCCACCTCCCAGTATTATCCACAAGTTAATCGCAAAACTCAGAGCTGACCACCCAACATGTATCCTGTTAGCTCCCTATTGGCCTTGCAAGATTTGGTTCTACGGGAGACGTCCAAAAGGATACACAAGTCCCTACTACCAGTTCTGCACCCAAATGTGAGGTCATTGAGTCTAACAGCATGGTTGAGTCGGCCACAGCCGCCTTTTCACATAGGGTGCAGGAGGCACTCTTAGCTTCACACAAGCCATCCACTAGGAGGTCATACGCAGCAAAGTGGAAGAGGTTCTCAGTACGGGCATCTAAGAGAGGAGTCTCCCCTGAGACCTGTACACTGATATTTTTTTTACCATCTCCTGACTTTGAAGGAGGGGGGCTTAGCCTCCTCATCCGTTAAAGTGCATTTAGTAGCGATATCAGCTTTTGACAAGAACCTGAAGGGTGCCTCAATTTTTTTGGCACCTGAATCTAAGATACTTCTAAAGGGTTTACTGAATTTGTATCCTCTTGTCATTCCTCCAACTCCACAACGGAGCTTGTGCTTGGTTCTAACAAGTCTTATGCATAAACCATTCAAAACCCTAGCAAAGTCTGATGTGTCTTTCCTTTCCTACAAAACAGTCTTTTTAGTGGCAATTACTTCAGCATGTAGAATAGCTCTCTCCTGCAACCCTCCGTTCACTAAACTTCATGCTGACAAGGTAGCGTTGTGACCAAGTTTGCACTTTTTACTCAAGGTGGTCTTCCATTTTCATGCAAACCATCTTCGACATCACCTTCAGAACTTTGCACACACTTGATGTTACGAGGGCACTGCTCTTTTATTTAGATCGTACAAAAATGGAATCTGTTCATCGTCTTTTGGGGCCATAATACAGGCAAAACTCTCCAGGTGGATGGTCTCAGCAATAAGGTTGGCCTATGCTGAATGGAATATGCCATGCTCCATTGCATCAAGGGCTTACTCCACATGGACCCAGGCCTCCAATGCAGCCTCTCTCCCCAAGCTGGCACTGGACAACATCTGCAAAGCAGTGACCTGGTCGCCGCCTTCAATGTTCATCAAATGCTACTCCACAGACATAGATTCCAGGAGAAAGGCTGCTGTGGGTAAGGCAGTGCTTCAATCAACCTTTCGCTGACCAGCCCACATTTACCTTTTTAGGTAAGTAAGCGTGCTATTCTCTCAATGTGGGACTGCATAAGAAGCCACAATGATGAAAACAAGGTTGCACTTGCCTGTAACTATTGTTCACCGAGTGCTCTTCTGTTCCTCCCTCCTTTCCCCACTGTGGACTGCTCTGCTGTTGGCACCTCACGGTGATGAAGGGAGAACTGAGGGAAGAGCGCCCTCCCCACCTCCATCATGTGACCCTTCAGGTGGGAAAAGCAGGGCTCAAGATGGAGGAGAGCAGGGAGAGCTCCTGACCTCTGGAAAATTCTAAACCCTTTGGAAGCTTGTTCCTCCGTGGCAGGCCTGCAACCACACAGTCCACCATGCGTCCCTGCATAGAAGACCAGTCGATGAACAACAGTTACAGGTAAGTAACCTTCTTTTGTCATCCTCTTCTAAAAGGCCTGGCTGAGGACAACACCCCAGTCCACTGCAGCTTACATTCTACAACAGGTTCCATGCACCATACTCTACCAATGGAACTCGCTGCTGGCAGTGGATTGGAAAGTGGGTGAGCATATAGTTGAGCACATTTTAGATAGACAACTCAAGAGACCAAAAACCTTGAGACATGCTGTCCATGCAGGGGGGGGGGATGAATTTTTCCTTTATTTCCTTCCCTATTTTTTCAGCTGTGCAAGGTGCAGCTGATGTCAAAAGAACATGGGCAGAAGATACAAAACTCCAGACCCATCTGAAGTTACCCACAGCAGGCAAGATCCCACAGATCTCTCTTTCACTAGTGGGGGTGTCTGCATCAGGGGAAACCTCCTTGTGGTAGAGGAAAGCACCACCACTCACTGGCCTGTGATCCAGCCCAGTATTTTTTTCTCTTAAAATTTCAGATCAACTCCCGTACCATAGAAGACGTTTTGCAAGTAAACGATAGAGATTTCAATATAAAATACTATTATGACTTGAAGCACTGCAGCATGGAAGGCAATGTATGAGCTATTTTAGCTTGTTTTAAATTAAATATATATATATATATATATACATAAATAGACACGCCAAGAACAGAGGAACTGGTTCTCCCTGCCCCTCTTATTGCAACCAAGTCCTGCCATTTGAGAGGATTCAATGCGAAAAGGGGGTGGTGGTGGGAATCCCCCAGGGTGACAAGAAGGATCATAAAGTTCTGGATCTTCCCGGGACTCTCACACGCCATTCTTCACCAGCTCGTGAACCCCATTCCTGTCGATAACCAAAGGAGCATGGAACTCTTTGTCCTTCACAAATTCTTCCAGGCCCTAGTGAAACAAAGAAACAGCAAGAAGTTAAGAAGAGCCCTGCAGGATCAGACCAGTGGTCCGTCTAGTCTGCCACATACTAGCTAACCAGTTGCTACAGTGGGCTAAAGCAGGCCAAACCCCCTGATGCTGCCTTCTAGCACTGGTATTCCAAGGTTTAATGCCTCTGGACATGGAGGTGCCCCTTAGTTAGTGTAGCTACAGCCAACGGACATCTCCTCTATGAACCTGTGTGTTTTAAGTGCCATGGAGTTGCTTCTGACATATGGCGACCCTACGAATGATTGACCTCCAAAACACCCCATCGTTAACAGCTTTATTCAGGTCTTGCAGACCGAGGGCCTTTGTGGCTTCCTTGTCTTCCTCTTTCCCTGCTGCCTTCAACTCTTCCGTGCATTATTGCCTTTTCCACTGACTCTTGTCTTCTCATGCTGTGACCAAAGTACAATAGCCTCGGTTTAGTCATTTCAGCTTCTAGGGAGAGTTCAGGCTTGTTTTGCTCTAGAACAGGGGTGGCCGAACTGTAGCTCGGGAGCCACAGGTGGCTCTTTCACATAGTCTAATTTAATGTTAATTTAAAAAAAGCAAATTTGCATATTTTTCAATAAAAACATGTAATATTTGTTCATGCCTTGCGGCCTTCAAACATCCAATGTGTATTCTGTGTGGCTGTTATGTTAAGTGAGTTTGGCCACCCCTGGTCTAGAACCCATGTATTTCTTTTTGGTGGTCCACAGTATCCAGAAAACCCTCCTCCAACACCACATTTCAAATAAATCAACTTTCTTTCTAATCCCCATTCAAAGCCATCGGTACCAGTGGCAGTAGATACATCTACTAGCAATGAATTCCACAACTTAATTACTTGTTGAGTGAAGAAATACTTCCTTTAGCCTGTTGCCCCATCAACTTAACTGGGTACTTCTGAGTTCCAGTATTATGGGAGACTATACACTTTTTCCACCCTGCATAACTTCATGCACCTCTAGCTATATTCCTTAGTCAAGAGGGACACCTGGTAGAGCTGGGTTCAAATTTCTGTTTGGCAAGGGACTTGATGGGTGGTCTTAGCCTGTGAGCTCCGCTTCGCTTCCTTGTCTGTAATTTGGATTAGCGATTCCCTAAGGGTCATCCTGGGTATGAACCAGATAAGGGTATCAGGAGCAATAAGGAAGCAGCCGTTTCCGGGGTTTCGGTTTCGGCGTCGCGAATGGCGGCCGCTTCTCGGGACGCTCCCGGAGGCGGTTAGCCCACGCGCAGTTAGGGGGGTCTTCACATGTGCGAAAGACCCTAGTGAGCCTTAGGCAAAGGCTCCGAACCGGGGGCGCTTGGGGAGTAGCCTCTTTGCCGGCAGACAGCCGGGAAATTGAGGCTTTCTCCCCGCCCCAAACGGCCCCGCTGCGGCGTGCCCTTAATGGGACTTAGCGGCGCCACCGATTTCCAGGAGTGAAGACAGCGCTATGGTTTAACATAAAAAGAAGAAGTAGCATCGAATCGTGAGTTGAAGATCTATTTTGAAGCGTAAATCGGAGCCCCCTGAATGCATATAAGCGTTGGGAGGAGGGAGGAGTTCCCACCCCCTTTGAGAAGCAAGATCTACAAAGGGAGCGCGAAGGGGGGCAGAGAGAGAAAAAAAGTGTTGGTGAAAGTACCGTTGGGGTTGCATGGAAGACTGCGATCATCTTAGCTTCCTGGGGGATGCGGCACGAACTTTTTAAAAGTAAACAAAAAAACAAAATGTCGATAATGGAAAAAGTCCTGCAGACACCGGAAGAGAAGAGAGGAGGGACTTCCGGTCCAGACAGCCCCCCCCAAGAGCTTGCTGTCAATCAACAGGAAAAGGAGATGCTGTGCCCCCTGCTGGAACAATTGCAGAAAATCAACGAAACTCTGTTCAAAATGGAAAGTGTTCTCATCAGTCGACAGAAACAGATATCGGAAACAACTAGAAAGATGATGGAGATCGAACAGAAATCGAATCTGATTCTAGGTTTCCAGGGCGTTAAAGAAGAAGAGAAAGAAGATCTCGGATTTACCTTGACAAATGTCTTGGCACCCCTAACTGGCAGTGAAGCGATAAAGTTAAAAGAAGAGGTGGATAAGGCTCCCAAAGCCTATTCCGCTTTTACAAAAGAAAATATTCTGCCAGTAGAAGGGGATGTTGAGCATAGCAGGCGACAAACTGGAGATCTAATTTCATCTGAAGAGTTTATGGAGCCCTGGAAGCTTGAAGGCCAGAAGTTTAAGGAAAAAGAGAAAAGAAAGAAGACGGATTTCATCTTCAAAATACAGAAACTTCTGAAGAGACACGCCAGCAGGGAGGAAGATGCAGCATTCAAAACTGGGACAAGTGAAGAAGACAGCAGCCCAGGGGAAAGTGGTGATGGAACGGAAGACTTCAAAGTTAAAATGGACTCAATCCATAACTGGAAGAGATTTAAAAAGAAGATACTTTGAGGACTGTTCGTGTAACATCTGGAAGGAGCTGTTTAATTACTAACCCCAATGGACTTTACTAACTGCATTAACAGAGTGATTTTGGACTTTGCAATAGTTAAAAAGAAGATCTTCTAACCATGATAGATGCCAAAATTGGTATTGGTTATTAACCTAAACTAACCCTCATTAACAGAAAAAAATTTCACTCCATCTTTCTCTTTCTCCATCTGTCTACCCTTCCCGTTTCTTATAAAAAGAATAAAATTCTCTCTTTTTTAAGAGAGTTTTACAAAAAAAACAAACAAAAAAAGGAAGCAGCCGTTTCCATGCTGCGAGCCCAGGATAAATCACTGTGTGTCTAAGTCTCCATTTTGGGGTTCCCACACATGTGGAGCCAGTCGCTTTGGGTATGCTATGCCCCCTCTCACAGCATATCCCCAAAGCAATCATCCCCAGGGCTGTAGTGCAGTAGGAGCTCTGCCACACAAGTGCTCAACGTGCATTAGTGGCGGCCCCCACTAATGAATCCCCCCCAGTAAGTATATGAAATGTGAATGGTGCACTATGGGGGCTCTGGCATGAACTCCAACAGCATGGCTGTTGATTTGGTTGTATCAAGCAGAGAAGCTGCTCTCCTTTAAGTTAGCTGGAGAGTACCAGGCTTCACATGGCTGTTCTCTTTGCACTCAGCACTGCTTACTGGATAGCAAAAGTGGGAGGGGGGGAGACAAACAAAAAGCTTCATACATGAATTAATCCCATTAGATTCAGATACTGGATGCTCATCATCTTAAGTGCATGCAAAGGATTCCCCTTGTTGCAAGGACGCCCTCCTGCTATTCCCTTACAGAATTATCTGGCTCTGCCCATCTTTTCCCATGATTGGTGGGCGAGGCTTTGTACCAGCCTGTTGGGATTTGATCCAATTGTGTTCATGTGCTACCAATAAAGGCTCTTGTTTTTAGTAGGGGTGGCAGTTAGGGTCATATTCAATGTGGTCTGTTTATTAGGGGTGTTCATGAAACTCTCCTCTGTCAAACTTCTCCCTTCTTTTTAATGAAGTAGCTGCGCCAAGCCCACCACACCCATCTCAGGATGGAAGTCCAAGATGCTGTTTCCATCTGCATCCTCTGTACCAGTTCCAT